>APFE031430355.1:27592-42300 GCA_000404065.3 Pinus taeda | reverse complement strand
ATAATTCTTAACAAACTTGTGATAATACCCTGTCAACCCGAGAAATCCTCGCAGATGCCTTATGGATGTGGGGATTTTGCATTCCTTAATGGATTTAATTTTGCTAGGGTCTACCTTAACTCCTTCATGAGATACAATATGACCCAGATATTCCACCTCTTGGACTCCAAAGAAGCATTTGGATCTTTTTGCATATAATTGTTTCTCCTCCAATAGTTGTAGCACCCTGTCAACATGTTCAACATGATTCTTCCAAGACTTGCTGTAGATTAGTATATCATCAAAAAATACTAACACAAATTTTCTAAGGAATGGTTTGAAAATTGAATTCATCAACTTTGAAATGTTGAAGGTGCATTGGTAAGGCCAAAAGGCATGACCAAAAATTCATAATGACCCTCATGAGTTCTAAATGTTGTTTTCGGAATTCAGTCTTCATTCTAATTTGATGATATCCTGAACGAAGATCCAACTTGGTGAAGTAAATTGATCCATGCAATTCATCCAGTAATTCATCAATGACAGGAATGGGAAACTTAACTTTAATAGTGAGCTTGTTGAGCTCCCTATAATCCGGACACATGCGCCATGATCCATCCTTCTTGTGCACCAATACTACTGGAGCAGAGAAAGAACTTTGACTCGTTGAATTATACCAGCCTCTAGCATTTCTGCAACCATACGTTCAATTTCACTCTTTTGGGCATAGGGATATCTGTATGGCTTGATGTTTGGAGGAACACTTCTTGGAATTAGATGAATAGCATGATCATGATCACGAATAGGGAGTCTCAAATAACTTGGAATGATTGTCCAAGACTTTTTGTAGATATGGAGAAATAGATGATTTCAATGTGGAAACATCTAGTGAACATAATTGTGCACTTACACCTCTTTGTTCCTTTTTTAGAAGCTTTGTCATATCGTTAGAGCTAATTATCTTTCCCGGTTTCCCTGTAATACCCATTAATTCAACTTCCTTTCCTTCCCCAGAAAATTTCATGAAAAGTTCTTGAAAATTAAAAGCTATTGTACCCAAGGATTGTATCCATTGGACTCCTAGTACAACATTAGCACCTCCCATTGGAATGGAAAGCATTGGGCTAGTCAATACATATTCTCCCATGGATAGCTTGATATTATGGCACTTTCCAGAGCAATTTATTGTTCCTCCATTTGCAATCATCAGTTGACACTCTGGTGCTGGATATAGGAAGCAATTCAATTCTTTTGCTACCCTACAATGAATAAAATTGTGGGTGCTTCCTGAATCAATCAACACTATTACCTTTTTCTTCTTGATTTTGTCCTTCTATCTTGATAGTTTGAGGAGTGTTAATTCCTGCCAATGCATTACAAGATATGGTCGGATTTATTTCTTCTTCATCTAGGATTTGTTCCTAGAGTATATACTCTTCTTTTGACCTTTCTTGCCCTTTTCTTCTTCCTCTTCACAATCTATGTAGAATAATTTCTTCTCAGCACACTTATGACCTTTAGTGTATTTGCTATCACAACTGTAACAAAGCGCTTTTGCTCTTTTTTCTTCCAATTGTTGTGGTGTCAACCTTATAGGTTGTGGAAGACTAGGGGCAACAACACTTCCATCTTTATAGTTGTGAGCGATATCCTGGTTGCCACAATTTTGCTTTCCATTTTTCTTGCTAACCTGAATGCCTTCTCTAATGAATCAGGTTCCCAAAGGCGAACATCATGTTGGATATTATCCTTTAAAGACCCTATGAACACATCAATCCTATCCTCCTCTGGAATATTTTTTACCCTTATGTTCAATTTTTGAACTCCTCAATGTGCTCCATTATTGAACCCTTTTGTTTGAGACTTATCAATTGGCTAAAAAATGTGTTTCTTTTTGTATCCTCATAATGTGCTGTCAATTCTTCCATAAAAATTGCCCAAGTGATAATTTGTTTATGAGAGAAAAGCCATTGATACCATACAAACTGATTTGGTTCTAAATATAAAGTTGCAATATGTACCTTTTGTGTGTTTTTCACATTATTGAGATCAAAAAATTGCCCCATCTGTAATATCCATGTTGTGGGATCCTTGCCATCAAACTTCCTCATATCGATTTTTGGAATATGGTGGGTCTTCGATCCAACATTAGAGTCTATGAAAACATGATTAACATTTCTTTTGTTCGCATCATGAGTTTCCTTTACTACCCTTTCACCATTAGTAAGTATTTCTTGTAGAAAAATTGTCAAATCTGTCTTCGAATATTTCTTCAAATCTATCTTCAAATCGTCCATCTTATCTTCTACACAATTCATCTTATCTTCCATGCCCTTTATCCTAGATTTCACACCATTTATCTTAGCTTCTGTTAGCTTTTGTGAGAGGGACATTTTTTGCACTTGGTCCACTAATTTTGATATATCATGTAGTATTTCTTCCTCTTTTTTATGAGTCATGCTAGAGCTTTTAGGTTGCTTACTAGGTGTTTTAGTTTTCTTTCCTCGGGGCATCCGTTACCGATAATAATGCTCTAATATGCGCTTTGAATTCCTTCAAAATAAATTTTCAAACCAAGCTAAAGCAAAAATTTTAAAAAATCTACACATCTTTTTTCACTTTGTAGGAGCTCGATATTGCCTTTGATGTATCTCTGTAATTTCGGATCATCCAGTTCTGAAATTGTGATCTATAGTAGCCCTCTGTGTCCTCTTTCCAATGCCACCAGTTTGATCCAAATTGGATTCTCCAAGGAAGAGTTATACCAAATCACCCACAGTGACCTGATTATAGACTAGTTCAGTAGAGTGAACTTGTACGACATGCCACGTGTCCCTATTTCGACCTTAGGCTTTGAAAATTATATAAAAGAAACTACAACCTATCCTCTTCTGTACCTTCTTACAAAATTTTAATCCGATGCTCAGAGAGAAAGTTATGATGGTTTTCCCCAGGTCACCTGTTTGGAATGTAATTCAGGAGTCTGCAAAAAGACCAACTTCCTCAGATCACATCTTCGAAAATGTAGTGCAAAAAGCTCTAAAATTCGAATCCGAGGTGCATTGCGATTTTTTCTCAAATGGGTTTTTTTTTTTGCTTCTAAAATGTCACAGAAAAAAAGTTATAGCAAAAATACCATGATGACCTATTTGGAGCAGTGAAACCTTAGAATCCAAAGCTCTGATACCAAATGTTATGAAAGCAACCCACAAGAAGATAGAAAAGATAGATCAATGCCTTAGAATTCAGACTCTTCGAGGGGGAAACCTCCTTTACATTACACAAATGAATGATTCCTTCATGATTCAAATGGAAAAACCTCCTTTCTATATATAGGAGTCTAAGGAGTCACAATATAACTGAGCCGACTTAACAATAATAATATAAAGCCACAAAAATAACAATAGAGGGATTCTATGGAGCACAGTAATGACAATATGGGGACAATAGGGGAAAAACAATATTAATAAGGGATACAACTACAATAGTAATGGGGTAATCACTAGTGTTGTAGGGACCTAACAATTTCTGTAAGAAGTGTGATATAGCACGAAAGGAGACTACTACACACACACCTCAACAAAATGGATTTGTAGAAAGAATGAACAAGATGTTGATGGAAAAGGCAAGAAGCATGCTCAGTGGTGCCGAGCTAGGATAAGAATTCTGGGCATAGGCAGTGGAGACTACATGTTACCTGTTTAATGGATTGTCTTCATCAAAGTTGGAGGATAAGACTCCATATGAGGTATGGACTAGTAAGAAACCCTCTCTTTCACATCTTAGGGTATTTGGCTGCGATAGATATGTACATATTCCAAAGAAAAAAAACCAAGTTGGATAGTAAATTTGAAGGGTGCATATTTATTGGGTATAAGGATGGTTTAAAAGGTTATAAGATTTGGAACCCAAAGACAAAGAAAGTTGTGTACATTCGAGATGTGGTGTTTAGAAAGGTCAAGGATGTTATTAAACATGAAGTCCTACCAAAGGAACTTGAAAATATAGATTTTAAACTCAAGGAGGAAGAATAAGACTTTATAGTAAAACAAGAATCACAAGAGGAAGAGCCACATACTCCAGTTTTGAGAAGATCAGTTTGAGAGAGAATGGAGCTGGAGAGGTATATTCCATCTAGTTTTTTCTCAAATTTTTCTTTATCTATTACTGATGATGACCCCCGAACTATCAGGGAGGTAGTGGATTCAGAGGATGGAAAACTTTGGAAGTGACCATGATTGATGAAATGAAATCTTTGGACAAAAATGAGGTTTGGAATCTAGTGGAGTCGTGGGCTAGAAGGAAACCCATTGGAAACAAATGGGTGTTTAAGAAGAAGATGAATGCAAAAGACAAGGTGGAGAAACACAAAGCTCAGTTGGTAGCAAAACGTTATTCCTAGGTTTCAGGAATTGATTTTGGCGACATTTTTTTCTCCTATTTCCAAGTTAGCTTCTATTAGATTACTTTTGTCAATTTCTACTGCTTTTTATTTTGAGGTAGAATAGATGGATGTGAAGACAACATTTCTCCATGAGAATCTGGAAGAAGAGATATATATGAAGCAACTTGAAGAATTTGTGGTGAGGGGTAAGAAAGAACTGGTATGGAGGTTAAAAAAGTCTTTGTATGTGTTAAAATAGTCACTAAGGACGTGGTATCAGAAATTTGATACATATATATGGGGACTTGGCTTCACAAGGAGAAAAGCGGATCACTTTGTGTATTTTAAATTAATTGGCAACCGTGTTACTTATTTTGTCTTGTATGTGGATGATATGCTTATAATTCTGTTGAAAGTGCTAGACCCACCAACATGTCAAGGGGATATCCCCGGTAAGAAGTCCCAATTAGACCTCAAATCGTTTGGTGTAGGAGTCCCAACAGTGGGTCGTAAGGTAATGCCTTGACCACAATGTTGCATAGAGGAAAGTAAGATAACTCTGTCAGTAGCAAGGGTGTGACTGCTATAGTGAGTTAAAGAAGGTGAACGAAAGGTTCTAACACAAGTGGGTTGGGATGAGTGCGTGTCTTAACAACCTTTATCAGTACTCAGTTGGGAAGGGAACACACGAGCGAAGATGCATCACAAGATGGAAAGAAAATCAGTTGAAAATCCAAAGTGATGGTTAAATCAACAACACATTTGCAACAAGATTCATATAATTGCATACGAATAGTTCATACACTAATACGTAAGTTAAATAACATACATCATTAAAGCAATCGAATTAGTCCAACTACGATAACAACATATGCATGAAAATGTGTTGGCTCTTATTATATAAATAAGTGTAAGTTCTAATCATACAATACATCCATGTAAACTTGATAGCCCCAATAGTGAAGCGTTACAACCACATCTGACTGCTCCTCCAAAGAGATGGACTAGCTCCATGCAGTGGAGAATCCAAGGCATGTTACAACACTGTCCAAGGTTTCTTCAAGATAGTCTTAACAAAAGATTGGCTGACCAAAAGCCCACACAATGAGTTATGAGGGACTATTTATAGAAAAGGGTGGGGTGGCCCTTGACATTCCCCTTTGTGACTGTTCAACTACCCTCATGACTCTTCACTTACCCTATGACTGTTACATTCACTATTGACACTTGACTTACAGTTAACATGACTCAACAATACAGTGCACATGTACCCATGTGAACACAATGGCTTGAGAAAGCCAAATTAACAATCACTCTGACTTAGACAACTACAGAAGTCCAACTGCTCAACATCCTCATGCTGATCAACAATAACATATTGATGCCAAGCTCTGTAGTCTCTTATAGTGTCCATGTGTTCCGCGGTGACATCCACCTGAAACTTGACCTTTGCCTCCATAGCATCCAAGTACACTGCTTGGGCTCCTCTGTCATCCTCGTTTGAAAGCATGTGCATCATTGTCTTCAATGTGGTTGGACCAACAACATACTTGTGCATGATGTCAGAACTGATAGGCAAGTCTGGGCTGGTGGCGATGCGTATCAACTCGTCGAAGTATAAGTCAAGCTCTAGTTGGACCTGCTTCTTGGTCTTTGCCCGGGGAAGAGTCCCAAGTGATGGGATCGCATGTGTGTGCACCGCAACATCCATGCTCTTGAATACTCATGCATGGGAAGCCTGTATGCTAGTGATGAGATGTGGGAGGTCCACATAGTTCCAGATCTGACTCTAGATAAGTGCTTTTAGCTCAACCGCATTTGGCCTCATCATCTTTGGCAAGTGGAGTGGGGCTCCCTTGGACTTCGTCGTCCATGTTTGCATGTCATCAATAGCAACATGTATGTTTGTCAAGATGCTTGCTCTCCTAGCACATCACTACTGCCATCCATTGAGATGGACGACCGCCTTGTGAACGGTGCCAAACTTGGAGTACAATGCTCACATAATTGTGTCAAGGGACAATACTTCATATAATATTGACTTCTTTAATTCAGCTAGGGCAGATATTGTCACCAATTATCCTCCCTGCTTGAACACCTATAGTTCCTTCACCATTCTCTCATTCTCAGCTATAAGAAAATGAACACTTGAGCTAGTGGCTTCAGCATACACTCTGGTTTCATCGAATAAAGCAGCTGGATGCTTGCACACATCAATAATGATCACTCGTTGTTCAACTTGCGCATGGGATGTTTGATCCTCCAGAGTTGATACTCTGCGAGATTGCACAACTCTATTTTGGGATTCATCAAACGAGATGTTGTGCATCTCTTCTTCTAGCTGATCACCAAGGATCTCAGTGCCTCCTTGGTCATCTGATACTTGCTCTTCTTTTGGATGCATTGACGTGGGAAAGTTGACCTATTTGTGGTGAGGCATGAGGTCGGTGTCCTGTTCCAACTCTTGCTGCTCCATGTCTGCATCAAACTATTGAAGTGCATGTTCTATCTCATGAGAAAAGTCTTGCCCCTGTGATGGTTCACCCTGTTCGCCTGATGCTGGCTATTCAGATGAATAAACTATTTGTATGGGCACTGCTTCGTCTATTTTCATGTGATGCACCCCCTGCTATATCTACTATTGCTACACTTCTCTCTCCTGTTAGTGCAACTCTTGTACTTTCCAGAGTTACTTCCTCAACTCATGCAACTTCTTCTTTGCTTCTTCTATTCTCTTCTTATCCCTCTGCCTTCACGCGATTCGCTTGTCGAGTTGCCACCTCTTTGCCTCTATAGCCATAACAACTTTCTCTACAAGTGGATATGCTTGAAACTTGCAGCTTTGTTCCTCCTCCATGCGATTGACAATCTTCCTCTTCCCTTTGTCGCGCTCTGGTATGCTCAGCTTTGCTGCCACTACTGCTACTGTTGGTGCACTCCCTGATGCTACTTCACATTGCTTCGCTAACCACTCCATAGTGAATTCGACTGGTTCATTGGGTCTAGAGAAAATGTAGCAATATCTCCATGGGTCCTCCTCGACCCAATGAAGCATCCCGTAGATCCAGTTGAACTGAACTCTCATGAAGTGATCCTTCACAATGCAATGTAAGTCATATGAATTGTAGCTTCAGAGGTTGAATGGGTATTTGTTCATCAGTTCTGCTTCAACATCCCCTTGCTTGATACTCCGGATCTCATATAACCCAATCCACAGTGGAAGAGTGGGCCAAGGTGCCTTTTTCTTCCATTGTAGTCTAGCTGCCAATCCTCCTGATATGTGATAGGCTACTTCTTGCATGACAAGTACGTCCAAGGCAAGCTTTGGTAGAACATGTGGAGGCTTCTCTGCACTGAACATTTAGAGGAAAGTGCCAGACAGTGAAGCATACCAATTTGCATTACCTATCAATGCCTCCATTGCTTCCTTTGACCTGTAGGGTGGATCTTATTCAAATATCATTTTGTACAAAGAGACGAAAACTTGGTCGGACAACCGTGTGATTACTCCTTTGAAGCTGCATTTAGATAATAAATTGAAATATGTGTTCACAACAATATCCGCTGGTGACCATGCCCACTCCAAGCCCTGGAACTCATGTCAGGCACAGACTGCATCTAGGATGTTAACAAACATGTAAATCTCTACATGCATACCTCCGGGTGACTGTCGAGCCTTCGTGACTTGCTCCTTCTGCTGATGAGCCAGTATGTCAGACCAGTTACATGGTTTTCCTTCTCTAGCCACTTAGTCCAGTGCAACTACCCAACTTTTTGGGAAGGTTTCCATGCTTGCTTGGCCACATAGTCGATAAGAAAATATGATCAATTATTGGTACGCCTTCTTCAGTATCTTTGTCTTATAGACCTAGTTGGTATCATCCTAAAACGAGCTGGCTCTTTTATCCAATCCTTTAGAATGTCTCTAGAGTTAGCATTTCTGTTGGGTAAGCTGAATGGAGTCTCCATGATAGTCATAGGCTTTGAAATTTGATACATCTCATCATAATCCTGTTCCCAGAAGGTGATGGACAATGCATGCAAAAAATGAATGAAAGATTTAGCAAATAGATCAACATGCATGTGTGGGTTAAGTAGTTCGCCGGTTGGGCGAACGTTCGTGCAAAACAGTTTCATGCATGCGAAAATAGTGAGATAAAAACAAAAAAACAAACATATCTAGGACAAGCTAATATACATGTAAACGACAGCAAGAATTCAAAGAAATCAAGCAAACAATACTCATACAAGCGAATACACAAAAAGTGAAAGAAATGTTGAAAAATACAAGTTGAGGCCACTTACCTATGCATAGCCAAGACGGATGTGTTGAAGTGTCCTAGATGTGTTATGGGATGTCAAAGATCCAAGATCGATGTGAAAGAATGAGCTCTGATGTGTCGAATAAATAAGTTTTGGCTCATGATGCACATGCCACAAATATAGGAAAAAGCGACACTTGGAGGGAAACTTATAAAACAACTTTTCATGTAACCCATGGCTGCTAAAAATAGCTCCCTGAATCATGGGATGCCTTTTTCATGTTGTATTTTTCTATTCCAGGAAGAACCAGTCATGCATGCATGCAAGTCAACTTTCCTCGGTCTTGGGTGGAACTGGTCAACCAGACTGTTCATGCATGCAGCTGCTCAACTGCTTGAGAAACATGTGCATTCTTGGACGGGAGCTGGGTTGACTGCCTAGGAGGATTGCACAATTTTTTGGAAGAGAAAATGACTGTTGCCAAAATTTGTACAAATTCTGGGCTGAGCAACCCTGCTGGGGAAATTTGCACAAATCCTACTGGGAGTGTTGACTAGCAGGATTGTGTAATCCTGTAGCCCAATAGGCTTACTAAGAGGATTGTGCAATTTATGGAGGGAAGGACAATTTCCCTCCAGAAATGCACAATTTTCAAGGGGAAGCTTCTCATCCTGCAGTTGGACCAAGTTTGGGTGAACAACCTGTGAGGGGAATGCATTAAGCTGTGCTCGACAGGCTGCCTTTGTGCATGAAAAACACTGAAGCTTGTGTACTTCACGAAGCAAGACAAAGTGTTGTGTAAGGTTGGTAGGGAGGCTCTAAAACGGGCTAAGGAAAAATTTTGGAGGGTGGTTGTAGCCACTACAACAGATTCAAAATGACAAAGAAACTATCTAGGATTTGAATATCCAATTACCCTCCAAATTCGACATGAAGGATCTTGTTTCCACAAACAATATTTTGGGCATGAAAATTAAATGAGATCGGGGAAAGAGGAAGCTCTAAACAAAGGAAATATGCTGATAAAATATTGCATAGGTTTAATATGAAGGATAGTAAACTGGTGAAGGTTCCTATTCCTGTAGTGATGAGCCCCAGGAGTTGCAGCATTCTACCAGCTTTTATTTATAAAAGGTTCATACAAACTTGGAGGTGATAGTGTTGTATACACAAGTAGATGTGATGGGTCCACTCTTTGTCATCGCTGAGATGGAGATAGACCACTATGGTTTCTCAAACCAACCTTCTATTGATTCAGAAGAAGTTTGATTACCAATGAAGGAAAGGAAATTTTGCACTAATTGGTAGAATTGAAATATTGTCTACTGCAATAAGGAAAGATTGAAATCAATGCTTTAAACACACCACTCATCTAACTAATCACTAAGAGATCTTGCTTCAGAAGAATTCTAAGCTAACATGTGTGTAATCCTAACTATCCTAGGCATGCAATCTGAAATAACCAAACATTCTACTGTTGTGCATATGAATGAACAAAATAACTCTTTTTTCATTTTTGTCCTTTTTTTGTGAAAATGTGAATGCTAAATATTCTTGATGATGTGGTAGGTTGGTTAGAGATGGACATGGAAGGTCAAATGGATTGGGAGGCAAGTAGGGGTCTTCTCCTATCTTCATGGATGCCTTTTCCACAAATCGGTCTCAAAACAGGCCACTACAGATCATCCTACATGATGTCCTAATGCTTCCTACAGGATGTCCTAATGCTCCTACAGGACCCATTGTGTTCCTATAGGATCCAACCGAGAGAAATAGGGGTTACTTTGAAGGTGGTATAGGGCTTAGGGTAGGTGGATGATGGAAGAAACAAGGCAAGGGGTTGGCTAGGACTTCCTCAGAGCTCAAACCAAAGTTTGTAAGATGGATGGATTTTCTCAACAAACTTGGAAAGTTGTTCTTATGGAATGATGAATTGGTTGAGGGACTTCGTGGTTTTTGGTGATCATGGATGGATGAGGTTAGGTTGGGATTGCTGGCATGATATCTTCCTGCACTATTGAAACTCTTGCAATACATACATTACTGGTATTCATCCATGAATCATATCAAATAAGGAAGATTTCTAATTACTTACGAAAACATAATTTCATTATTTAGTTGCCTAATTCATGCATGGAAATACTTGCAGAATATTGTGAAACACCATGAGATCTAATACAGAGCTGAAGATATTAGAAATGACAATTGAAACCTATTCTTGAAAACTGAAAATATGCTGGCCTAAGTAATAGGAAACCCTAAATTCCATAAGAAATCAAAATTCTGTCTTTTTGGGGTTGAATAGGAGTTTTTCCTCAAACCATGGTCCTTGAAGGGAGGAGTGAGGCCAAATCCACCTACTATCAGCATTTTTTGTATTCGTTTATCTCTGTAAATCTACTGCTAAAGAAATTCACAAATGGAAGTAAACTAATCAAATTCACCACTACTTGCAATGAAACAATGCTAAAACCAATTCAACACTTAATCTATGAAATAAATTACATGTACAAGTACAAGAAGAGGAGCCTTTTCTACTAGGGTTGGGCCCTATGCAAGAGATTCAGCCCTCTAAGTCAACTCAGTGTCGGATCAAGGAAATGCTCTTGCTCATTATCATATCAGAAAAATTACATAATAATGTTTTGCCACAAACTTGCACTCAAAAATGCTTAGTGCTCTTACATCAAAAAATCAGATCTTAATGAGGCTCTAGGCCTCCTTATTTAGATAATTGAAGTCTCCAACAACTTCCTTAAATCTTGGGAGGCTTGGCTCCCAAACTCAAGATGAAATGGCTCTTAACTGTCAGTGGCTCGGTTGCCCATGATCTCCATGACTCGGCTGCTTTCAACTCTGAGCTAGTGTGATTTGATTGAGGAATATTCGAATGAGTGAGGATTCAATGAGGAGGATCTATCTCCTATAATCTCTCCTCCTTGTCTCATTTGAGTTTCTGCCCTTAATTAGCCAAAATTTCCATGATTTTCTCTCAAAAACCTACAATCAATGCACACTAGACCACTAGACATACATCTTACTTTTACTCATCTCATTCAGCAAAATATAATTAAAACATGTAAGGGATTATGAGAAGAGTTGATTTTAATAACCTTGGAGGTGTATTAAATGTTGAAAAATGTGCAACAAGATTTGTTAAATTTAGAATGTGCTAAAAATTGACCTACTAAAAATAGCATGTCTAAAAATAACAGTTTGGCCAGTGAGGTCATTGGCCACCTTGGGTGAGAGGTGAAACTGCTAAAAATAGAAAGTTCTAAAAATAACATTTCTATGTCTCTTCCTATTTATAGCAGTCCCTAGTCTATCTATAGGAATTAAAATTAATTTTGGTCTTAACAACAGTTGGAAATAGTAATTAATTAATTTAGTCAAATTAATTAGTTAAGGAAATTCGAATTTGAAGTCTTTGTGAGCATGCACATGAGTTGTCCCATTGATTGATGGAATAAGTATGAGTTCTATAATGAGAGAATCAGTTGACTTAGTTCTAACTATTCAAGTCCAGTTATATTATTTTAACAAGTTGTTAAAATAATAAAATATAGTTTGTTAATGCTTGCATGCATGTGACAACTATTCTTTTAGATAACTGAGGATTCACTCATTGATAACTGTTGCATGTCAGTTCTGTCAGAGACCCAGTTGAAATCAGATGTGGGACAATATACTATCAGATGCTAGGATATTCTAGTAAATATTCCTTGCATGAGGAAGAAATCTATTTTCTTCTATGACTACGTAGGTGGACCTTAGGTGATAGCAGGTATGATTAGTCCAATTTTCAGCCTATATAATGAGGCCTAGGTAGTCCATGATTTTCATCTTCTGATTGAAGACCATCAGAGTACAGAGAGAGCATGATAGCTATTAAGCTGATTCTTTTTGTATGTTGAAGAGGATTTCCACTTGATTGATAATACATTGTTGGGGTTTTATGCTGGCGCTTTCCCCAATGATATATTCTGTGTTATGTGTGATTGATTTCTCTTGATCAGTTATGCATGTTTCTACTTGATGTTGCTCATGAATTTGATTATGCTTCCACTTAGTGTTTTGTAGAAGTAGAACAAGTATTATGCTTTAGTACATTGCATATATTAGTTTGATCTACAGGTGGTGAAATTTCTACACGGTATCAGAGCTAGTTGATTTGTAGAAAAATTCTACATGGTATCATAGCTGGCTGATGTGTAGAAAAATTCTAGGAAAATTCTACATGGTATCAGAGCACAGGTGTTTAAGCAAGAACAATATACTGAGAGGAGATTTCAAAGTTTTGAGTTTTGGGCCGAGAGTTTGCAGAGAAGATATGAAATTTTTTGTACAAAATTTTTAGAAATAAATAGCGGATTTGGATTCCTTGCGGAAAAACACCCAAAAAAAATAAAATCGGCTGAATCGGAGTTCGAATGAGGGAGATATCACTGATTTAAAATCAGCTCATTTTCTAGAAACTTTCGTGACGCCGGGAAAGTGGAAATAGATTGGTGTGCTAGACAAGAACCTGTATGCAGTTGAGGTACAAGATACATGCAAAGCCCCGAGGAGCAAGGCAAAGGTTAGAGACTTGGTGGTTGAGAGGGAGAGTATATTACCTCTCAACATGTAGCGTCAGAAGAAGTATTAGACAATTATGGAGGAGCCACGATTGGTGTAGCAGCTTCAGGAGGTTGTGGAGCAGCCACAACAGGGGAAGCTGAGTGGAGATCGAGTAGAGACATCTACTCATGCGGAGACCTCCAGTAGGGGGAAACTTCGAGCCAGGTGGGCTGAGGGATCACATGCAGCCATACCTCCAGGTAGGAGGTGGGGCGATATAGAGTGATCGTCCCAAGGAGAAGGGGTAGGATCCTTGAGGTACCCAACCTCTTGGATGAAAACTTACTATAGGAGCCCCGATGTGGAGTAGTAGGAACTGATTGATTGGGTAGAGATAGATGCAGATGAAGCGGTAGAGAGAGTGACAGTGCAGGGAATCCCAGGACAATGCATAGCTAGCAGGCTGCATCAATGCGAGAGGCACATGTGTTTTGCACAGTGCTAGGTGGTGCAGAGAGGTGTGCAATGGTGCAAGATGCATGGAGATGTTGCAGTAGCGTAGATGTCAGAGAGGGAGCACTTGTCAGCAACAGGTAGAGCTTTAGTATCAGAGTATGTTCCTAGCCCAACAAAGTGGTCAGTTGGGAGTGTTTTTGTTCCAAGTGTTGTTGGAGCAAGTCGACTGGGTAGATGTGTTGCATGCAGAACATTCCAGAGTCAGAGGATCGGGTTTGAGAGAAAGCCTTTCTTGTTGAGAGGGAGGGTTGAAAAATGTGCAACAAGAAATGTTAAATTTAGAATGTGCTAAAAATAGACCTGCTAAAAGTAGCATGTCTAAAAATAACAGTTTGGCCAGTGAGGTCATTGGCCACCTTGGGTGAGAGGTGAACTGCTAAAAATAAAAGGTTCTAAAAATAGAATTTCTGGGTCCCTTCCTATTTATAGTAGTCCCTAGTCTATCTATAGGAAGTAAAATTCATTTTGGTCTTAACAACAGTTGGAAATAGTAATTAATTGACTTAGTTGAGTTAATTAGTTAAGGAAATTCGATTTTGAAGTCTTTTTGAGCATGCACATGAGTTGTCCTACTGATTATGGAATTTATCCTTAATTTCCTCCACTGATTGAGGGAATAAGTATGAGTTCTATAATGAGAGAATCAATTGACTTAGTTCTAACTAGTCATGTCCAGTTAGATTATTTTAACAAGTTATTAAAATAATAAAATATAATTTGTTAATGCTTGCATGCAAGTGACAACTATTATTTTAGATAATTGAAGATTCACTCATGGATAACTGTTGCATGTCAGTTTTGTCAGAGACCCAGTTGAGATCAGATGTGGGACAATATACTATCAGATGCTAGGATATTTCTAGTAAGTATTCCTTGCATGAGGAAGAAACCTATTTTCTTCTATGACTACGTAGGTGGACCTGAGGTGACAACAGGTATGATTAGGACAATTTTCAACCTATATAATGAGGCCTAGGTAGTCCATGATTTTCATCTTCTGATT
>APFE031430355.1:4682-27304 GCA_000404065.3 Pinus taeda | reverse complement strand
AGGATAGCTATTGAGCTGATTCTTTTTGTATGTTGAAGAGGATTTCCACTTGATTGATAATACAATGTTGGGGTTTTATGCTGGCGCTTTCCCCAGTGATATATTCTGTGTTATGTGTGATTGATTTCTCTTGATCAGTTATGCATGTTTCTACTTGATGTTGCTCATGAATTTGATTATTCTTCCGCTTAATGTTTTGTAGAAGTAGAACAAGTATTATTCTTTAGTACATTGCATATATCAGTTTGATCTATAGGTGGTGAAATTTCTACATGGTATTAGAGCTAGCTGATTTGTACAAAAATTCTACATGATATCAGAGCTAGCTGATGTGTAGAAAAATTTGAGGAAAATTCTACATAGTATCGGAACATAGGTGATCAAGCAAGAATAGTATACTGAGAGGAGATTTCAAAGTTTTGAGTTTTAGGTCGAGAGTTTGCAGAGCAGATTTGAAAATTTCTATACAAAATTTTCAGAAATAAATAACACATTTGGATTCCTTGCGGAAAAATACCCAAAATCAAAAAAACAATCGGCTGAATCAGAGTTCAAATGAGGGAGATATCGCTGATTTAAAATCAGCTCCTTTTCTAGAAAATTTCGTGACGCTGGGAAAGTGGAAATATATTGGTATGCTAGCCAAGAACCTATATGCACTTGAGGTGCAAGATGCATGCAAAGCCTTGAGGAGAAAGGAAAAGGTTAAAGACTCGGTGGTTGAGAGGGAGAGTATATTACCTCTCAACATGCAGCGTCATAAGAAGTCTCAGACAATTGTGGAGGAGCCACGATTGGTGCAACAGCTTCAGGAGGTTTTGGAGCAGCCACAACAGGGGAAGATGAGTGGAGATTGAGTAGAGACATCTACTCATGCAGAGACCTCCAGTAGGAGGAAACTTCAATCCAGGTGGGTTGAGGGATCACATGCAACCCTACTCATACTAATTTGGATCCCTCATGTGAGCAAGGATGTGTTGCTCATCCTCTGAGAAAATTAATCTATATCCATGTCCTTCATTTCTCTGGTGACCTCCTTGACATCCCATGTTTCTGCTGTAGTTTCTTCTTCTTGTGAATAAAATCCTTCCTTGCTCTCTATCTCTTACCACTTCTTTCTTTCTTCTTCTTCTTTCCTTCCTTCCAACATTCCTAAAAGCAGTGGTGGACCGAGTCTCAAGCCATTCCAATTGACTTTGAGTATTTGTAGAGCTTGCTTGTACATGGGTGTTCTGTTTAGTGCCTCTCTCATTCTCTAAGGAGAATGTTATTCTTTGATTTTTAGGCTGTAAGGAAACGTGTTCTATCTTCTTTGGAAATATTGCATACTATCATCTCCTAGCAACCTGAACATGTCTTCAAAGTGTGTGACTGCTTGCTCTTGTGCAGTAAGGTACCTAGGTGAAAGCTTAGGATCATTTGCAATCAGGTTGTGGGTGCTGATGACAGCCATTGGATTGGATTGTTCATCTATGATCATAAATGGTTTTGTCTCTTCTCTTGCCATTACCTTTTTCATCTATGTAGCTCTTGCCTCCTCATGATTCATCCATGATGCTAAGGCCATCAATTGCAAGTATCCTAGCTTAGAATTTGGGTCCCACACATTAAAATCTGTCAAGGCCAAGTTGTGTCGGTAAAACTCAAACGTCTTTGCTCTATCTTCCAAAGTGCTTTGATCACAGAGATCAATGAATTGTCTATAGTCTTGGAAGGGAATATTGCCTCTCTATGCCAAAATCTTAATTTGGAATTGTATCCATTATTTCTTGAGATACAATGCATAAGACTTGGCTGGCATCCTCCACTAGATTACCTCTAAGGATAAAATGGCCATAACTACCAATTGGCTTTCCCTTTCTTGTAACGGTCCCCTTAGCCATGCATTTTCTGCTTCTAACCGAGCTTTCATCACTGCCTCTCTGTCCCTTATGTTGCTCAGTTATCTGTCCATCTCCTTCAATTTTTCCTCCATGTGGCCTACATCCTCCACTCCTTTTGATTTGGAAATTTGCATCCACCTATGTGTCCTTGCCCTTTCTTTCTCAAGTTCAAAGAATAAGGGGATTGAAAAATTCTGTGGGATAGCCCTACCCGCTTCAATGAACCTGTAATAAGAGTTGAGGTTGGGTTGTGGACTAGGTTCTTTGAGTTCTGGGCCTTCCTTCTTTGTTTCTTGCTAAGTGATACCTTCTTGGTCCATTTTCTGAGTTTCCTGTAGATTTAACAAAGTTTCCTATAGGATGACCTCTGCTTCTTGTAGGTATTTCTGTGTCTCCTATGGGAGAACTTTTCCCTTTGATGAGGAAGACCTTATGATAGACCTCCTAACATATGTGATGGGAGATTTGGGAGAGGCTTGTCCTGATGATCCTTCTCCTTGATTTTTCTCAAGAGGAGCTATCTTTTCTTGCTACTTTGGTGAGTCTTCAATAACAATAGGAGTTTTGGTGGGTGTCTGAGGTCTTCCTTGCCTAATCCTTGTGCTCTTTCTTGTCCTAAAGTACAGTGGGGTTTGTCTTTATCTTTTTCCTTTTGACTTGATAGGTGTACCTAGGGCAGTATGAGCAGATGTTGCCTCCTTCTCTGTGGGTTCTGGAGGTACCCTTGGTGATTCTTCCCCTTCTTTGCCTTGAACTGTAGAACTTTGTTCTTCCTTTTGTTCTGTCTCCTCTTTTCCATTATCCTCCTCATCATTGTATCTCTCTTTCTCTTCTTCCTCTAGTTCCTCACTTTTCTCATCTGTCTCTTCATCATTTTCCTCTTCCTTTTCTTCATCTTTTTCCTCCTTTGTTTCCTCTTCATTTTCTCCTTCTATTTCTTCACCCCTCTCACTAGGAGTGGGGATTTTGTCATATTCAAGAGCTTGAATTTCTCCCTCTGCTTGGATGTCTCTAAAAGTTGTCCATGTAATAGGGAGTCTTAGGTTTTGTAGAGTATCTTCTAGGATAAGTTTGATCAACCCATGATGGGATAGATGCTGATATTTTCCCTCCTACACTTTGATTCTCATACCTAGTAGTGATTGAAGAAGAAAGTAGGGTATACTTAACCTGTTTTGAGGAGGCGTGTCTGCTCCAAATCTTAGTTCTTGGAGGAGTCTGAAATGGTATCCATACACCAAACTATATCTCCCTTCACATGATATATATTTAATGAGGTGGTAGCTAACTTCATTCCAAGGGTATGGAAGGCTTTCTCTTCTGACTCCATTTTTGTTCTCCATTGCCTCCTCCCCTTCCAAAAAGAATTTCTTCTTTGCAAGGGTATTGTTACCCTTATCTTATTTTCTCCAAGGTAACCCTAAAGGGAGTGTGGTGATTCAACTTATAACTTTAGGGGTGATTTCTACTAATAGGCCTTTCACCATAGTATTGGCATGGGTCCTAGTGCTGGGTATGAATGAGAGAGCAAATTCTCTAGCCACCTCATCATCGTATCCTCTCATTCTTTCAAAGAAACCCATCCAATTGTGCCTTGTGAAAATTTTTAATATAGGAGGGTGCTGATGAATTATTACTATGTTTGTGTGTTCCCTCTTGTTAAAACCCCCTGTCATCTTTCCTTGGTAATTGTGGAAGCTTGTATGGATATAATTCAAGAATTATAGTGGGTGAGAGATTTAAATGATAACTCTATAATATAATTCTCCTAGACTGCAACTTCCTTAACCAAATGGAGTATTTTTCTTCTTTTTTCAACTGGAAAATATGGGAAGGTATAGCTCCTACCTCAAGTTACTATCTTATGAGGAGAACCTTTGATCTCTCCTCCCTTAATTCCCACTCATAATCTGCTCTGTATCCTGTAGGTCTTCCTATAGGATCCTATAGGTTTTCCTGTAGGATCCTGTAGGTGCCTCTGCGCTGCAAAATGCTCACTGTCTCCTGTAGATGATGCTTCCAAAAGGCCAAGGCAATCCTCGTTTTGATGAATTCTTGGGATTGCTAAGGCTCTTTTAGTGTGGGAATCAATGTTTTATTTCCTTATATGGATGATCGCGTGGAATGATGTGTTGGCTGTCTAAGTATAAGCACCTCCTTTTGGACCATTGGTCCCACTATTAGTCCATCATTTCACTCACCTTGTAATCATCTCCCACTTTGTTCCTCCATAACTTAACCATTTTTGGCATTATCTCCTTTTTCTTATGATTTGATTGTTTCCACGTGTGGAGTGGTCTAACTATTTTTTCCTCATCGACTGGCGGAAGGTGGCCAAGTTAACTGGCCACCTTTGCTTATTAAACAAACTCTTACATAGTCCAACATTTTTTTGATCATAACGTGCTAACGAGAAAAAATGAGTAAGATGACATACCTATGGGTAAGATGCCTTGACGATGATGCTTGTTGGAGAATTATGTCCTTGTGTTTTGTATTTTCTGCATATTTTTTATTATTAGCCTCTTTTGATGTTTGTTTTCTTGAATGTAAAGGTACTGGAGAGTGATGTTGATGATCTTGCTGCTGCTGCTGAGCTCTGGAGGAGCCTCCTTAACCTTGGAATATTTTTTCTGAAGATGGCTTCAACCCTGTGAAATTTCCTTTGTGGGATAGGCTGCTACAAGATTTCCTATAGGAAACCTACAGGATGTCCTGTAGCTGCCTCTCCCCTAAACTTTCATACTTTTTTTTTGCTCATTTCTCGAACATGAGGATTGTTGACAAGAGTAGAGAAGGGTTCCTGTGAATGGTAGGTGAGAGGTATAGCCCTCAGGTATTGTCCCTCTGTCCTCTGTTGTCACGCTCTTCTATTTTTTTTTCTTCTTTGAAAAATGTATATATATATATATATATATTATATAGATAATATATATATCGACTTATTGGATGGATGTAGGGGTAACAAGGTGATGAAAGGCATGGTGATGTTGTGGTGAAGTGATTATTTTATTTTATGACACAGGATGGTCATCCCCTTGCTCTAGGGTCACTTTTCTTGGGATTCCAAAGCCACTGTAATTCCTACAGGAAGCTCCTATAGGTTTTGAGAGAATCCTGTAGAAAACATAGAGCCTGTGTAAACTGAGTTGGAGGAGTTTATAAATGGAAGGATTGATGGAAAAATGAAGAATATGAGATGGAAGAATGAAAATATGGATTGTGTACGTACTTCTTTTCCTCTCAAGTTGCACTGATCCTCCTCCTGTTGACCCGCAAACAACATTTTCAATTTTTTTTTTTTTGAAAATAACTAGTTTTCCTCTAAGAGGTTTTCATCCTAGCTTCTTACCCTGGGTGCCTCAAAAGAGGTTTTCACCAAAGAGATTTTTATTTTTTTCTTTACTTTTCAACACCATTAGGCCGCCTCAAGAGGTTTTCAACCCAACTGTAGGACTCAGGTGCCTCATGGAGGTTTTCACCTGAGTCTCTTTATGGTTTCTTTCTCTTTTTCTCGTTTTCTTTTTTATTTCTTTTCTTTTTTCAGAGACTTGATGGGGTAGATGTTGAGACTTGCTCCACCACCATCACTGTTTTGCTGATTCCATTGATGAATTATTTCTTTGACAAGGGATTCTTGTAGACCTTCAATCTATACCCATTGACAAGTAAAGGGATAGCCTCTGCATCAATGGTTCTTATATGTATTGAATCATTATCATGACATTTTTCTATGACATAAGGCCCTAACCATCTATTCCTTAATTTTCCTTTAAAATCCTTATAGATGGAATCATAAAACAAAGCCCAATCACCTTCTTGAAACTATTTTTCCTTTATGTTCTTGTCATGCCAAATCTTCCTTTGAACTTGAGTCACCTCTTTGTGCAGGGGGGCCTGCATCCTAAATTCATCTAACCCATTCAGTTGAAGAAATATTTCTTGTTGTGCCCTGGTGAGATTTAGATCCAGTTGTGCTGCCATTATTAAGGTGTTGTATTCAAATTCCAGGGACAACAGGGCGTTCTTCCCATAGACCAGGTGATAAGGAGTGAATCCAATGGTGGTCTTCTAGGTGGTATTGTAGGCCCAAGTGGCCTCAACTAAGCTATCTGCCCAATCCTTTCTGCTGCTGCTGATCACTTTGGTCAAAATGCCTTCCAACGCTCTGTTGGTTACCTCCACTTTCCCATTAGCTTGTGGGTGGCAAGGAGTGGATGTTCTATGCTTGATCTTGTGTTGGCTTAATAAATTTTCAATCATGTGAGATGTAAATTGACTGCCTTGATCAGTGACCAGTTCTATAGGGTACCCAAACTTATAAAATACATTTTCCTTTAAGAACTAAACACTTTCTCTTTTGTTGCTTCTTTGATGGCCTTGGCTTCAACCCACTTGGTTAAATAGTTAGTGCACACAATGATGTACTGGTTTTGCCTGTATGGAGGGTCAATGGGCCCAATGAAATCCATGCCCCACTTATCAAATGGCTTGAAATTCACTTGAGGTTTCAGAGGCATTTCATCCCTCGGGGTAGGTTTCCACATCCTTTGGCACTGATCACACTTACTAGTATATCTCCTCACATCCTAGTGAAGAGTGGGCTAGTAATAACCAGCTTCTAGCACCTTGAATGTTGTCCTTTTGGCTGCAAAGTGACCTCCATAAAGCCCATCATGACAGGTCAGAAGGATGTGAAATACTTCCTCCTCCCCGATACATCTTCTCAGAATTTGATCCAGGCCTAGTTTGAAGAGGTTTCCCCCAATCCAAGTGAATGGTGTGCTCTTCCTCACAATATTTCTCTTTTCCTCTGAGGACAAATTTGGTGGAAATTGTGCAGACACCAAGTAATTTTCTATGTTAGCAATCCATGGGGAGAGAACTGAAATGGTGAATAAGTGTTCATTTGGTAACTAATCATCAGCCATTACTTCCTCCCCTGTAGGCAAAGTCAATCTGGATAAAAAATATGCAACAACATTCTCCTTGCCAAGCTTATCAATAATAGTTAAATCAAACTGTTGCAATGAAAGTAACCATCTAATAATTCAGGAATTTACATCATTTTTATTCATCAAGTATTTAATTGCAGCGTGATCAGTATGTACAAATGTTTGGTAACCTGTAATGTAATGCCTAAATTTCTTCACTGAATGCACAACAACTAGGAACTCCTTTTCAGTCATTGTGTAGTTCAGTTTGGCTTTTGATAGATTCTTATTGATGAAATAAATGGAAAATGGTATCTTGTCATCTATCTAGCCTAGAGCTGCTCCTATGGATTTGTGAGAGGCATCAACATGTATGTGGAAAGGAAAAGCCCAATTTGGGCCTCAGAGAATAGGTGCAGTAGTCAACTTGTCCTTTAGGGTGTCCAAGGCCTCTTGATAGCTTTTTGAACATAAAAATTTGGAGTCTTTGGCCAATAACCCAAATAAAGGAGAAGCTAACTTGTTGATGTCTTTTATAAATCTCCTATAGTATCCAACTAGGCCTAGGAAACTTCTAACATCCCTCTGTTTTTGCGAAGGTGGGACCCTTTGGATGATGGCTATCTTATTCAAGTCCACCTGCAGTCCTTTCTAGGATATTGAATGACCTAGAACAATCCTTGCAATCATCAATAATTCACATTTTTCAGGGCTAAGGTATAATTTCATTTCAATGCATTTGTTCAACACCTTACCCAATTTGGAGAGAGCCTCCTAGAAATCACACCAATAGGGTGTAAAATCATCCATATAAATTTCCACTGCATCATGGACTAGCTCGATAAAGATACTCAGGATTTCCCTCTGGAAAGTGGTAGGGGCATTGCATAGGCCAAAAGCAAGGACCCTATAAGTGAAACTACCCCAAGGAAAGGTGAAGGTGGTTTTATTCTTGTCCTCTGGGCTAATCTAGATTTGATTTTACCCGTTGAACCCATATAAGAAAGAGAAAAACTTTTTCCCCGCCATGCCATCTAACAATTGATTAATGAAGGGTAGAGGGAAATGGTACTTCTTTATTGCTTTGTTTAATTCTTTGTAATTGACACAAATCCTCCACTTCCCATTTTTCTTTTTAACCAACACCAAAGGAGAAACCCACTCACTGACTGAGATAAGGTAAATGAATCTTGCATTCAACAACATTTGCAGTTATTTTTTTACTACATCCTTGAGAGCTGGATTCATTCTCCTTTGGAGTTGTCGTACTGATTTGCAACCTTATTTGATATAAATGAGGTGGGTGCACATCGAGGGGTGCACTCCCTTCATTTCTTTGTAACTCCAAGCAAAGGCATCCAGATGTTCCCTTAGCATGCTGCACAACTCTTCTTCTTGGTGTACAAAAAGATAGGGGTTGATTTTCAAAGTCGTTTCAGGGACGAATTCTATTATCTTGGCATGAGTAGGGTTTGAATCAACTAAGCATAGATAAATCTGATGGTTTCTCTTGGTTTCCTTTACTAATTCTTCTAAGGACAAGCTATTGGGAGTTGAATTTTGGAGTATGTGTTCAATCAAATCAACTTCATCTGATTATGCTCCTCCCATTGAAACTTCTAGGGTATAGATTTGGGTTGAGTAGACTTCATCCTGCTCCTCCTCTTCTAGCCATAAAGGTAAATCATGTTCTAGAGATGGCTGAGCAGGAGTGTAGAAGACAAACTTCTTGGACAAATGCCCATTTTTGATAGTCATATTTCCAGCCCTGCATCTGATGTAGGCATCAATAATGGCTATCCAAGGCCTCCCAAGTATGAGAGGATAACCACTAAGCTTGGCATTAGGCTAGAGAACTAGGAATTCTACAACGTACTCCTAAGAGTCAATGGAGACCATCACATCCTTAACAATCCCCTCAGGGGTTATTGTGGAAAGGTTTGTAAGCTACAAGACTGTTGTGGTCTTTCTTAATGAACCCCGGAGATTTAGCTTGAGCATGGTGTCCTTAGTCATCACATTAATGGAAGCCCCAAGATCAATCAAGGTGTGTGGGACAATGGTGCCATTGATGTGCACATCTACTACAGGGCTTCCAGGGTCTAAATACTTTGGGCGAATTACCTGCCCCAACATTAAGTCGGACAACTGTCCAATGAAATTAATGGTAGGGGTGTCTCTTTTTTGCCTCCTTGGATGTTTTAAACACTTATCTTTAATCAGTTTGTTGTAAATAGGTACATCCTTAATGACTTGGAGAAGTGGAATTTTGACACATAGATTTTTCAATTCACCCAGAAGTTCATTCTCTTATGGGGTAGGCTGGACTGGATGAGTTAATATTTTAGGAAAGGGTTGTGGATTCACTCTAGGCATACTTTCCTCTCTCTCCTCCTCACACTCCCTAGGTGGAGATGGATGTTGGTTTTCCGGGAGTACTCTCCCACACCTTAGGTTGATTTCCTGAATTTCCACAGCATAAGCAGGGTAGGATGTCTCTCCACTGTATACTTTTTGTTCCTGTCTGTTGTTTCAATTTGGATTTCGTTGGGAAGGAATTTGAGGTTGTTTAGGTGGAGCAAGGTGTAAAAGCTATGGTTGAGTAGGAGGTGAAGGAAATACAGTTGGAGCATTGTTGTATGGGGGGCTCCACCCCTTGGGTGGTGCACTCCACTAAGGTTGTGGAGGAGTATATGGATGAAATGATTGGTTGGTTGGATGGGAATGGTATTGAGGTGCAAAATACCAAGGAGAAGGTGTAAACTAGGAGGGATGAGCAGGGGGCCCAAGGAGGGAATGAATGTGTTTTGGTTAGGGTTGTAATATGCATAGGATGACCCTTGCATTCGCTGCTGGTATGGTCAAGGCCCATGATCCTTGATACACAACTTTTAGTATAGGTAGAGAAGGGAACTTGTCTATGGAGTGGTTTTTTTCATAGACTGAGTAGATTTATATAGGGTTTAATGGTCATTTGTTCCTAGGGTGCCTCCTTATGCATCTAGGGCAAAAGATGGTTAATTCTCTCTCTGCTTCCTCCTATTTTCTCTTGATGTGCATAATGTCCATCTATAGGGCAAGGGTTTGCAACATTTCACTCTTGAAATCTTCCAACATATTTCCAATTTCACCTTTTATGGATTTGTTGGAAGAGGATGAGTTGGCCATTGGCTGACTACCCCTACCCTTTTGCCTAGTTTCCCTAGAATGGTTCTTAAATACAGTCTTGATATCATCATAGGGTAGCTGGTAGATGTCCCCTCCTACTAGTAGATTTAAGGTATCTAGAAGTTCTTCCCTTACCCCCCTGAGTAGGACTGGCTTTAGTGACTCAAGATCAAGTGTGCACCTGACCCTTTTGTTGCTAAGCTGGAATCTTTCCTCGCAATCCTCCAATGTTTCATCATTCCCCAAGGTCATTCTAAAATTTTCCTCTTTAGTTTCTTTGGGCCTGTAGTAGTCGTGATACTTATTTTTGAAGGCTTGCCAGGTTGTGATGATATCCCTAGGTAAACCCATGAACCAGTGAAAAGCTACATCCTTGAGAATGGATGTGAATAATTTCAACTTCTGATCATCAGTGGTGTACTCATAAGTTCTGCATATGACAACGAACTCAAACAAGAAAGTATTTGGATCTTTTGAGGTTAGGCCATGGAAGTTAGGAAGAGTAGAGGGGCTTATGTTTTTCATCTTGGCATCCCCATTGGTTTCTTTGATGGAAAAACCACCCTCAATTCTTTCTCTATCTCCTCTATCATTTCTATTTTCATCCATTAGGTCAGTTGGAATGGATTCTCCTTCTTCTTCTCCCCTTGTAGGCTCTTTAAAAATATAAGGTTGTTTTCCTAAGGGGTCCTCCAATTCACAACCACCGAAGAAGAGGGAAGGTTGGTTGTTTGAAGTGGTGGGGGTATTTGGCAGAAATTTTCCTAAGTTATCCCTATTCCTATGAGGCATGAAAGATTTTTTTTTGTTTTGTTTTGTATTTTTTTTAAGCTTTGAGACTAATTGCAGAATTGAAATAACAAATTGAATGGATACTAATTGTTAAATGAAATCTCACCTGCATAATGGAAAAGAAAGCAAAACAACTTACAATTACTCTTGCAGAAATGAAGCTAATTAGAATGAAAGAGATAAGAAATGGAAGAAAGAAAGAAGACATCACATCCTCCTCAGACACCTCCTTGACAATGACGCCAAAAAGTGACGAGCACTAGTATTGCAGTAAGAATGCTGCAACTCCTGGGGCTACCAACTTTACTTTATCAACCCAGGGTTCGTACAAACTTGGAGGTGACAGTGATGTATACACAAGCAGATGTGATGGGTCCACCCTTTGTCACTGCTGAGTTGGCGATAGACCACTATGGTTTCTAAAACCAACCTTCTATTGATTCAGAAGAAGTTTGATTACCAATGAAGGAAAGGGAATTTTGCACTAATTGGGAGAATTGAAATATTGTCTATTGCAGTAAGGAAAGACTGAAATCAATGCTTTAAACACACCACTCATCTCTAACTAATTGCTAAGAGATATTGCTTTAGAAGAATTCTAAGGTAACATGTGTGTAATCCTAATTTTCCTAGGCATGCAATCTAAAATAACCAAACATTCTAATGCTGTGCATATGAATGAACACAATAAATCCTTTTTCCTTTTTGTCCTTTTTTTGTGAAAATGCAAATGCTAAATCTTCTTGGTGATGTGGCAGGTGGGTCAGAGATGAAGATGGAAGTTTATATGGCTTGAGAGGAAAGTAAGGGTCTTCTCCTATCTTCCTGGATGCATTTTCCACAAATCAGCCTCAAAACATGACACTACAAGTCATCCTTCAGGATGTCCTAATGCTTCCTACATGATGTCTTAATGCTCCTACGGGATCCATTGTGTTCCTACGTGATCCAACCGAGAGCAATAGGGGTGAATTGGAAGGTGGTATAGGGCTTAGGGAAGGTGAATGATGGAAGAAACAAGACAAGGGGGTGGCTAGGACTTCCTCAGAGCTTAAACCAAAGTTTGTAAGATGGGTGAATTTTCTCAACAAACCTGGAAAGTTGTTCTTATGGAATGATGAATTGGTTGAGGGACTTGGTGGTTTTTGGTGATCATGGATGGATGAGGTTAGGCTGGGGTTGCTAGCATGAGATCATCCTGCATTATTGAAACTCTTGCAATACATACATTATTGGCATGAGATCTTCCTGCACTATTGAAACTCTTGCAATACATACATTACTAGAATTTATCCATGAATCATATCAAACAAGAAAATTTCTAATCAACTTATGAAAACATTTCATTATTTAGTTGCCTAATTCATGGATGGAAATACTTGCAGAATATTGTGAAACATCATGATATCTAATACAAAGCTGAAGATATCAGAAATGACAATTGAAACCTATTCTCGAAAACTAAAAAGATGCTGGCCTAAGTAGCAGGAAATCCTAAATTCCATAAGAAATTATAATTTTGTCTTTTTGGGGCTGAATAGGAGTTTTTCCTCAAACAATGGTCCCTGAAGGGAGGAGTGAGGCCAAATCCACCTACTATCAACATTTTTGGTATTCCTTTATCTCTCTAAAGCTACTACTAAATAAATGCACAAATTAAGAAAACAAATCAAATTCACCACTACTTGCAATGAAAAAATGCTAAAACCAATTCAACACTTAATCTATGAAATCACCTACACATACAAGTACAAGAAGAGGAGCCTTTGCTGCTAGGGTTGGGCCCTAACCTAAGAGCTTCAGCCCTCTGATTTAACTCAATGTTGGATCAAGGAAATGCTCATTCTCATTATCATACTAGAAACATTACATAATAATGTTCTGCCACAAACTTGCACTCGAAAATTCTTAGTGCTCTTACATCAAAAATTTGAATTCTAATGAGGCTCTAGGCCTCCTTATTTATACAACTAAAGTCTCCAACAACTTC
Organism: Pinus taeda; assembly: GCA_000404065.3. Classification (NCBI taxonomy): domain Eukaryota; kingdom Viridiplantae; phylum Streptophyta; class Pinopsida; order Pinales; family Pinaceae; genus Pinus; species Pinus taeda. The sequence goes on along the minus strand of APFE031430355.1, from coordinate 14,537 downwards.
CTTAAATCTTGGGAGGCTTGGCTCCCAAACTCAAGATGAATTGGCTCTTAACTGTCACTGGCTTGGCTTCTTGCAACTCTGAGCTAGTGTGATTTGATTGAGGAATATTCGAATGAGTGAGGATTTAATGAGGAGGATCTATCTCCTATAATATCTCCTCCTTGTCTCATTTGATTTTCCGCCCTTAATTAGCCAAAATTACCATGATTTTCTCTCAAAACCCTGCAGTCAATGCACATTAGACCACTAGACATACATCTTACTTTTACTCATCTCATTAAGCAAAATATAATTAAAACATGTAAGGAATTATGAGAAGAGTTGATTTTAATATTGTTGGAGGTGTATTAAGGTCCATATAGTTACCCAACGATGAGGCTCATCATGTAGGCATAAAGTTATCTACTAAACAATGTCCCAAGATACACGAAGAGGAAGATTCCATGTCCCATGTTCCATATGAGAGTGGATTTGGTAGCCTGATGTATGCAATGTTCTATACTTGACTAGACATTGTACATGCAGTGGGAGTATTGCGCATGCTTATGTCAAAGCTAGGGGAGGAGCATTGGACAACAGTGAAGCAGGTTTTCAGTATTTGTGTGACAGTAGTTATTATGGTTTGTGCTACCAAGGAAGACCAGGGTTGTATAGATTTTTGGACATTCATGGCTTTGTTGATACAGACTGAGCTAGAAATATGGATCGAAGAATATCTACAAGTGGGTATATGTTTAACCTATTTGGAGGAGTACTCAGTTGGATGAGCAAGAGGCAGTCTATAGTGGCACTTTCAAATACAAAGGTCGAATGCACGAAAACCACTCATGTAAGCAAGGAAGTTGTTTGGTTGAAGATATTGTGTTCATGTATGGGGTTGGTACAACAGACTATAATGATATAGTGTGACAAACAAAGTGCAATTTTCTTAGCAAAGAACTGTGCTTATCATTAAAAGATAAAGCACATCGAAGACTAGGGAAGACCAAGATTGGATAGATTTTTGGACATTCATGGCTTTGTTGATGCAGGCTGGGCTAGAGACATGGATCGAAGAAGATCTACAAGTGGGTACATGTTTAACCTATTTTGAGGAGTACTTAGTTGGATGAGAAAGAAGCAGTCTATAGTGGCACTTTCAACTACAAAGGTTGAATACATGGCAACCGCTAATGTAAGCAAAGAAGTTGGTTGGTTGCAGAGATTGTGTTCACGTATGGGATTGGTACAATGAGCTATAATGATAGAGTGTGACAACCAAAGTGAAATTCTCTTGGCAAAGAACCCTGCTTATCATTCAAAGACAAAGAACATTGATGTTTAGTATCACTTTGGGAGGGATATGGTTGAGGACAAAAAGGTGTTGTTGGTAAAGGTGGACACTTTGAAGAATGTTGCAGATGCATTGACAAAGTATGTGAGAATTGAGAAGTTTTATTAGTGCAGAGAAACAATGGGCGTTGTAGGCCTAGAACAATGACTAAGCTCTCCTGTGACCCCCTGTGTGGAAATAAAACAACAAGTGGGAGTATGTTGGGTATGTGTTATATTCTTTCCATGACTAGCTTCATGTAGACCCAATAATAGTTGGGTGGACCTAAGTATGAGGGGTAGGCCCAAATATGGTGGATGGACCTACCCATAGTTTTGTGCATGGGTTTTTGGCATGGTTTTGGGCATGATGGTTTCCTGTCTATGGTATTTTGTAGATCCGGTCAAGTAAACTACAATTATGTTCTAATCTAGGGTTATGGATTAGGATTTATGAATTCTTCAACATGTATATATATATATATATATATATATATATATATATATATATATATATATATATATATATATATATATTGTAATATTTAAAGGAATATAATGAAAAATCAATTTGGTAGTCTCGTTTTTAGGATCTAGGGGAAAATATATGTGTATATTTGTTTTATGTTCTCTACGTTGTATATTTTTCCGTTTTAAGAATTCGTTTGTAGGTGATTTCTGTACAGGGTTAAAACCTACAAAAAATAGGAAATTAGGAATAAAATGGTATATAAAGAATAATTAGAGACAATCACAAGACCAAATAATAAAGAATAAGAAAGACTTATCTTCCTCTTGAGAATTAATCCTAGACCCATCTAGCCACAAACTAATATTAGTAATAACTTTCATTGTGAGAATACCTTTCATATAAGATTAAAAGTCCACATCCTATTTAGAAACAATTTTTTTAATTAAAAATGATTAAAAAAGGTAATATAAGATCCACCCTCCACTTGTCATAATCGAAGATTTGAGAGGATCTGGGGATAAAATACATTTTATGTCCTTTCCCTCACATTCTCTTGTCTTAGGGAAGACATTATGAACAATATTTTAGTATTTACCATGAGCTTTTCCTACTTAAACTTAATTGGTATTTCCTAGATTTTATTGATATTATTGTTTGAGTCTTGTACTTTAAGCACAATTGTAAATGTGATGGAATGAAAAGGTTTTGATTCCTAAATGTTTTCAACATAATATTAATCATCTTACCAAATTGTACAAGATTCATGATCACATTGATTTGTTGTATTTGTTTCTTTCTCTCACCCAAGCTCATGGTTGCTCACCCATCCTCTTAAAAATCTTGGTATATAAGTGAAATCAAGAAAGAATATGACATTATAATGATGAATGGAAAATAATATTAATATGTTTTTTACTATGGTTGTGACTATATATCTCATAAAGTGTCTCTTTTCCTACCTGTCAAGAAAAATAACACATTTCCTATATTTTTTCAACATATTCTTAAATATCTTGATAAATTGCACACACATCATCATTGATTTGTTGTCTTTGTTTCTCACTCCCACCTAATGAGTTCTTTTTGCCTTTCTCTTTGGTGTATTTGTTTTCCTATATTATATTTGTAAACGTTTCTATCGAAGTTTTAATATTTTCCATATATATATATATCTATATATATATATATATATATATATATATATATATATATATATATATAATATATATATATATATATATATTACTTTATTGATTATAATTGTATAGTATCGACTCCCTAGGGTATTGCTCGATGAGGAATAGGTGGTTGTAGTACAAGCGCCTATTAAATAACATGAAGTGAATATTGAGGATCAAGCTAATGATCCTATGGAAGAAGATACTGATGTTCATAACATAATTGAAGAAGATGGGACAAATAGATTGATCTAGGAGACATTTGATTACGTTGGAAAGGATGATGATGGAAACCAGTATGATGGTCGTTCTTTTGATAAAATTATACTTTATAGGGAAATTGAATCTCTTTATGAAGGCTAAAAAACATCTCTTCTCTTTGCTGTATTGCTGCCGGTCAGCTTAAAGGTGGTGAATGGTTTGTCAAAGACATTACTCCTAAGGCATGTAATATATTTTATGGCATTAATTAATACTATATACATGATAAAGCAATACATTTTCCCTTTGTTTTTAATGTAATTAGTACGTTGATCATCTTTTAATTAATTTGTAACATTTGGAGGCAATATGTATGCTTAATATTGTTTAGTACATTGACTAGTAATACTATTTTTTTTGTGTTGTTGATTGTTAGGTGAATTTTTGTTACCACCGTCAAATGTTTTACCTTGTACGTACCAAGATTTACATGCCATTATTAAAGATATTGGAATGGAATATCAAGCTATTCATGCATGTCCTAATGATGATATTCTCTTTTATAAAAAACATGCTCCTAGGGGCGATGTAGGGGAAAAGCTAAGGCTACTTATAAACATAGAGCTAATTGGAGTTTACCTAGAACTAGGCTATTAGTTAGTCCCTTGATGCCAATAGGAAAGAGAGAGGAAAAGCATATAAGCCCACCAACTAGTGGAACATTCCCATGATAATGGTAAAATTCCATAATAATTAAATATAAGGTTAGTGTATGCATTACATTTCTGGTACCTTCATGTGCTGCATTTCACATGGTGTTCAAACATTTATGATCATTCAATGTTCAATACTTGTATCCATTTCAATTGAATGAATCAACTTTTCTATGTGAAGTCATTTATGGCTCTCTTTGATCCTTGTTGACTCAATCATAAAATACAAGCTCCTAGGGACTCTTGATCAACTCAGAGCTTTATTCAAGTGTTTATTCTCTACTTTCCATTACTGGCATAGTTTTTATCTATGATTAGTCATATTTCACATTTACAATATGGTTCACACTTTTTTTTATATGTATCTTAATGTCTTTCTTTCAACTATTTCCTATATAGTAGATAGATTGGGCACCGGGGAATTGAGAGTGGTGTGAAGGCAGGGAGGGGCCATGAGAGATTCCACCTTTATGTGGTTGGCCTTATTTAGTAGAGAATAAATTAAGATTTGGATAATATTGGAGCAAAAAACCCTTGATCCAACAAAGCAACAAAAAATTCAATGCTGAATTTACCGTTGCTTCATCGAGTGGAGGGTGGTTTGCTTCAAAATTAAACTACTCCAAAAAATTATTCCTAGAACCAAAAGGAGCTCATTCATCTATTCATGCACTCAATTCATTTTAATTATTATTTATTTATGCAATTAAATTTAATATTTGGTCAAATTTAATCTAAGTTTGCTTCATTGGTCTCATGAATATGTGTAGGACAACTAGTATCAGTTCAGGTGTTGAAGTGGAACAACTATAAGAAGAAAATAACTCAAAATGATAACATCATATTTAACATTCAAGGTAAGTTACTTTCAAGTTTATGCCTTTTTGATTCTGTATAATGCACTACACTAATTATATTTGTAGTCATATGAGTGGTAGATCTTTGAACTGGCTTGACATTTCTTCTATATTTTAAATGGGAGATGTTGTCAACCTGTTAATTCCAACCTACAAAGTTCTTCATATTGGAAAGGACATATTGTCATAGCTTGAAGAAGGTATGAGCAATGATAATCCAAAGGTGTATAATTTGTTTTTACTTGTCATTATCTAGTCAAAAGTGATGGAACATGGTTGATATAATGCGTAGAAGGATAAGGGATACATGTAGTTGTGATCTTGTGGTGTTTCCCATTGCTTACACGTTCAATTTATATTTACTTAATACCTTCAACAAAAATACTACAAGAATTAAAATCATTTACAATTTTATATTATGTAACAAAGAACTTTGTATCTAATACATTGGAATCTTTGTGAACTTTCTTGGTCTAGGAAAGAATTTAATTTGTACATTTTGGTACCTACTAATTCTAGGTTTTACAATACGTGAATTGAAATGGCACTTTTGAGTGAATTGTAATCTTCTGATCTTGTGTAGATATTAATTTAACAAGAAGACAAGGGAGTCAAGTTGGGGTAAGCGTTTAGAATTGATGACACTAATTGAGGTGAGATAAGACTAGATTTCAATCACTGTATGCTTGGGCTAGTTATCTTAATATATGATGCAATTATTTATAGATTCAATGTATATACATATTCTTCACATTTCTAGAAGTAATCTCTTCTCTTTTTGCAAATATGTAAAAAGTTTCTTCTCAAGGTGTATTACTTTTGGCATTGTTCATGTTGGGAAAAAAATTATTATAAGCATGTTTTAAGTCCATGTCATTTTAGCACATAGATCCAGGAACATTATTATAAGCATGTTTTAAATCCATGTCATTATAGCACATAGATCCAGGGACATTCTAGGTTCACTTCTAATTTAGGTAACATCAGGCTACAACAAAGGTATCGATCCACTAAGGTACCATCCAGGCTATCTTCCAAGGTATGCACTCAACTCATCAATTATCCAAGTTTAGTCTATATGTGTGTACACAAGCACACGAATATATATGTACAAGAGCATGATATTAACCTTTTCAAGCGAGGGTTATCATGTAATCACAAGGAGAACATATAGGGTTATCAAAAACTTAAATAAGAAACTAAAATTTAGATATTCGAGACCTAGTTAGGGTCACATTCATATTGTAAGCAATCAACTTGGGTTACGGTTTCATGCCCTAGACACTTACAACAACCTTTGCTAGGATTTTATTACAAACCTTAGATATTATCATTGAAACTTTAATATTGAACTTTAGATATAAAACAACTAAGCCATGCTATGATTTCAACTATAATGGGAGCATCTAGGGTTTATTTCTCAAGTCATGGAATCTTATTTCAACTTTTACTAGGGTTTTTATCATAAACCCTAGATAATATCATCAAATACTAACAAGTTAGGGTTTTATCATATACCCAATAACAAACCCAAAAAATTAGGGTTTCACTAAAGTGAATAAATATCAAAATATAGTTATTACAAAGGTTGATTTGATCTAAATATCAAACACCTTATCAATATAAGAATCTTTATGATTCTATGGAAAAACCTTAGATATGAGAGAGTCATTACCAAAATAGATTTTAAAGACAAAATTATCATACCTGCTCATATGATGGGTACATGCTAGAAATATTAGAATTTTAAACATACCTTGAGTTGCTTCTTCTACAAACTTTGAAAGGACTCCATCTTGAAGGGCTACATCTTATCATGAAAACATCTTCATGGTCCACCTCCATACGAGTCTACTTTTTTTAGAGTGCCCAAACATCCAAATTAATTACCAAGTCCTTATTCATCATACTCTTCATAATATAATCATATATTAATTATTAAGTACTTGTAACATTTACTAACAAGTACCACTCACTGAAAAATGCAGCAAGAAATTCTCAATTTGATTTTGCCTTGATTAAATTGAGAAAATTCGAATTTCCACATCACTAGAAAACTTGGATGCAGTTCAATTGTGTGACATGGCTAGTGTCACCCAGTTTACTCAATAAATTCAAGTTGGAGGAGTTAGAGTTTAGTTTTGCATGTATAATTGCTGAATTGTAATAATCTAAATTAGTTATCTCAAGTTGTTTTTTGTTAAAATAGTTCCAACTTTTGGAGGAACTAGTGGAAGGTCAATTAAGTAGTGGGACTTCAATCAAACTCAATTATCATCCAGCTAACTGATAAATCAAACCAAAATAGCTAGTGCATGTAGAGAATTATAGCTACCCAGTTGAGGTGGAGATTCCAAGGCAATGTAACATCAGTTGTAGACTAGTCTTGAGTGTACAAGTGTTGCATGTAATTAGATGATCAACCTAAATGAATTGTGCAATTAAATTGAGGGAATTTCCTAAATAATAGGGGATAATTCCTCAAGAAACAACACAAGGAAATAAGAGATCACGCTGAGGGAAAATTTGACTAAGTCTGGGTTAGATGCCTTCAATGAGCAGAGAGATACTGCTAAGCAAAGAAATTTTAATACATCTCTATTCATTTGATTAATGCAAGAAGCATTGGGGTTTTTAACAGATTTATTTCCCCAGTTAAAAATACTTTTTGCATGTGTCTTATTTCTACTTGTATGTATGAATTTTTTGCTACAAATTGTGATGTGATGTCCGCAGAGCAGTAGTGTAGATTTGTGTCTTGTGATTTTGATTAAAACTTCATGAAAAGTTGAAAATATATAACCTAATTTATACACCACTAAGCAAAATATACAAGTACATGAGAATAATAATGATTAGGGATTCCATGGAAACTTTAGGATTTATAGATCAAAACCTAAGTTACCTTTCGAAATATCAACCCTAAAGTTTTAATTTCAATTCCAATTATACCTTTAGTAGGAGTAGTAATTTATCCCCAGACTACCTACAAACCCTAGAGACCAAAAGCTAGGGTGTTTATGAGGAAACAAAATAGAATAGCATTAGGGTTTCTATTTAGGGTTTCCAAATACCAACTAGGGTTTACACAAAAACTTAGATGCTAATAATCTCTAATGATATGAAGATGATAGACTCCAAAATCCTAATCCAAATTAGACCTTACATGAAGAAAGAAATTATACATACCTCAAGAACTACATACCTCAATCCTCCAGGATTACAATATTTCTGCCATAAATGTTTCTTCAAGATGCCATGATCTTCTTGCTATCCTTAAGAGAGAGAAAAATTCCAACTATGCCAAAGCCAAAGGCTGCCTTCAAAGGTTATGCAACTTCCATTAATGCCATGATTATTCCAATGGTAGTGTCAACTCAAGATGCCCTTCTTCAAGATGATGTGATACTTGCTTGTGAGAAACAACAAATCTTATAATTTTGACTAACTCATTGAGTTTAGGGCTTGCTCCATGTTGCACAAAATTTTTCTTTTAGTAATAGATATGGTAACTTTGGACACTAGATAACTAATATACTTGTAGCCTTCCATTGCAATTACAATCCTCAAGATAGGGATTTCAATAATTAGAAAATTATAAAGAGATTGTCTTTCAGATTAATCACACCATTGAGTTTTGGTTGAAGTTTCGAACCAACTAATGTGGTTCATCCTCATGACAAAGGTGAACAAAACTGTTAGGATATTCCGACACATAGGAATAGTTAAGTTCAACTTGGTCTAGTATAGAGTTAGGTAAAGTGTGTTTCTTTACCGTTGTACATTTTGTAACTTACAATCCGACGGTCACGAAATGTAGTGATCCGACGGTTCATTCTCTCCTCAGTATTACCGACACTTGATCCGTGGCTTGACACCCGATTGGTCCATGAATTCTATTTAAAGCGCATGGAGGGTCATTTGTAGGTTAACAGTGCATGAGAGAAGCTTATGTAAATTTTCATTCTTTTATTAATAAATTGCCTGTAGTAGCTACATTGGCGCAGGCCGTGGACCGTTTCCCTCTCTGAGGGTTTTAACCACGTCAAAATACTGGTGTATTGATCTGTGATCTATTTGTGAGCGGTGTCCTTTTGGTGTTCTGTCTGAGGAAATTACCCTGTAAATTCCTACATGGTATCAGAGCCAAAAGTCTCGAGTTCGAATCACACCCGGCTCGCGCTGCGGGGAGATTGTTGGGCATTGGATAATCCAGCACTCCCTCTGTGTTTCGTGACATGGACTAACCGCCTCTCGAGGATCCGTTAACTCTGGCGATGCGTCCGTTTACTAACACCTGCAGGTTTTGGTGTAACGGCAATCGTGATCCCAACAAGTGGTATCAGAGCTATTTGAGGGCCGCGTCCGTTGGTGATCCAAATCTGAAGCCGGTAGAACTGCATGCGGTTGTCGTTTCCTATATCTACTGTTTCTGACTGCTTTCGGGCCAAGAGGACTGCTCTGTTGTGTTCGGAGCATCTGTTCCAGTGAGGAACCCCTTTCGTTTCACGCGAAAAGGTTTCCGGTAGCCCTATCTGCGTCATTTTTAAGATCTGGAGGTATACAGTCTTTATTTGCAGTTTACTGTTATTTTCTCTCTGCTTATTTCGGTTTCGGTTTATTTAGTTTTTTTTTAACCGGATCTATACCTTTCATTTCTGCGTATGCTCTTTGCTCTGTGACTCTGTGTGATCTGGGCAAATCAGAAACAGAAAGGAAGGAATTTTTTTTCTCATGCGTATGCTCTTTTCCCTGCACCTTAGTGTGATCTCGGAAAATCAGAAACATTGAGAAAAATATTTAGTTTTTCGGCTAAAGCTAATTTTTTTTTAAATATTTAGTTTTTTGGGTAAAGCTAACTTCGAGCCATAAGGTTTGTTTTTCTTTGCATGTCCGTGTTGGGTTTTGTGTTTTGTGTTTTGTAGGGAAAAAGAGGTTTCTCAAGGCAAGCACGCAAACCAAAGCCCCCCCCCTTTCTCTCTCTCTCCCCCTCTCTCTCTCTCTCTCAAATTTTTGTATAGATCAATTGGTTCAAAGTTATTTTAAGAGAGTAGAGGTCTTGGGTTCAAATCTCCATTTTGTGGAGGCGTTTTTTTTTTCATTCTCGCACATTCGCGCACTTT
>APFE031430343.1:268883-282199 GCA_000404065.3 Pinus taeda | reverse complement strand
ATTTAACAAATTCTTGGCCTTTAAGGCCTTTGTTGAAAAACAATCTGGACATCAAATTCTTAAGCTAAGATCAGATAATGGCGGAGAATATGTTATAAACGACTTCATCAACTTTTGCACTAAGCATGGAATTCAAATGCAACATACTGTTCCATATACTCCACAACAAAATGGTGTAGCTGAAAGGAAGAATCGCACCTTAAAGGTAATGGCTAATTTTATGCTTCAATCTAAAGAACTTAGTCTTAACTATTGGGCAGAAGCAATTAACTGTGAAAATTACATACTAAATCACACTCCTACTAAGGCTTTAAAGAATATCACTCCAGAAGAAGCATGGAGCTCTATTAAACCAGATGTGAGTCGCTTTCATGTTTTTGGAAGTGAGGCATGCGCCCATATTCTAGATGAGAAACGTAAAGCTTTAGAACCTAAGAGTGAAAAATGTATCTTTGTTGGATATTCTGAAGATGTCAAAGGATATAGACTTATTCCATTTAAGTCCAAAAATGTTATCATTGGAAGAGATGTAAAGTTTGATGAAAATAAATCAGCCTACGAGCCTAGTTCGGTGCATGTGCCACCTCTCTCTATCTCTTCTACTTTTGAACATCTTTCTTCTTCAGATGATGAAAGTGAGGATGACAATCCTCCCCCACCTTCTCAGGATCCTCCTTCGGCTCCTTCACTTCCAAAATGGGTCCAAGCTACTCGGAATGTAGCAGGTGATCTTGCCAGTAATCCTACAGATCAGCGCCGTACACGTTCTCAGTTCGAAAGAGCCTCTTCTTTACTCGCTCAAGTCTTAGCAAATTGTGATCCTGACACCTTTGCAGAAGCTTCAGGCCATCCACATTGGGACGCAGCTATGAATGAAGAATATCGTTCATTATTGGCAAATGATACATGGGATCTTGTTCCTCTACCAAAGGGACGAAAACTTGTTAGATGCAAATGGGTTTACAGAACCAACTATGGACCAGATGGGAAAGTTGATAAACATAAAGCTCATCTTGTTGCTAAGGGCTTTTCACAAGTTTAAGGCATTGACTATACTAAAACCTTCTCCCCTGTTGCCAAAATGAACTATGTCCTCCTTGTTCTTTCCCTTGCTGCCTCTTTCAAATGGGAAGTCTATCAGATGGATGTTAAATCCGCCTTCTTGCATGGGGACTTACATGAAGAAATCTACACGAAACAACCTGTTGGGTTTATACAAACAAACTCCAGCCTTGTATGTAGGCTTAAGAAATCCCTTTATGGTCTCAAGCAAGCTCCTCGGGCTTGGTATGCCAGAATGGATAGCTTTATCTTAGAATCTGGCTTTTCTAGGTGTCATTCTGACAATATTGTCTACACCAAGAAAGTGGGAAAGTCTCTTCTCATTCTTGTTCTTTATGTTGATGATCTTATCTTCACTGGTAGTGATACCAACCTTATTAACCATGTGAAGTCCAACCTTAAAAAGAAGTTTGAAATGACAGACTTAGGACACTTACATTATTTTCTCGGTCTTCAAGTCTTGCAATCCAAGGAAGGTATTTTCCTCTCCCAATCTAAGTATGCTTGTGATCTTCTACACTTTTTTCACATGGAAGATTCTAAGCCAGCTGCTTCTCCCTTTCAGTCTGGAGTCAAACTTTCAGTCACTTGTACTTCCCCTGAAGTTGATGCTACCTTATACTGTCAACTTGTAGGAAAACTTTGTATCTAACCCATACTCATCCTGACCTTTCCTTTGTTGTTGGTCTTGTTGCTCAGTTTATGCAAACCCCAAGTGAAAGTCATTGGAAAGCAGCTAAAAGAATACTTCGTTATGTTTGAGGTATAGTTCATTTTGGCATTCATTACAGTGCTGAAGAATCTCCTCTATTGGTTGGTTTCACTGATTCCGATTGGGCTGGTGACCCTGATGATCGGAAGTCTACTGCCGGTTATGTGTTCACTCTTGGTTTAAGACCTATTACATGGGCTTGCAAGAAACAAGCTACCATTTACCTTTCTTCAGTAGAAGGAGAGTATCGTGGTGCCATAGAAGGTATTAAGGAAGCCTTGTGGCTTCTTCATATCCTATCAGAGTTTGGCTTTCAGCAACAGCATCCGACTACACTTTGGTGTGATAATCAAAGTGCCATTCAACTCTGCAAAGATCCAATTCAGCATCAGTGTAGTAAACACATTGAACTACACATGCACTTCATCATAAATCTCATTCATGACCATGTTCTTGAAGTGGAATATTTTTCAACAAATGATCAAGTTGCAGACATCTTTACAAAGGCTCTCACAGAGGCGAAGTTTACTAAACTTTGATTTATGGTCGGAGTTCAGGAAGTTGTCACTATGGGGGGATAGGCTCTAGTGCCTCCTTCCTTCTCCTATTGTGTCATATTTGTAAATCCTTCAATCCTATTCCAAGTTGTTCTTAAGGGGGGATGTTAGGATATTCCAACACATAGGAATAGTTAAGTATAACTTGGTCTAGTATAGAGTTAGGTAAAGTGTGTTTCTTTACTATGTACATTTGTAACTTACAATCTGACGGTCACGATATGTAGTGATCTGACTGTTCATTCACTCCTTGGTATTACCGACACTTCATCCGTGGCTTGACACCTGATTGGTCCATGAATTCTATTTAAAGCGCATGGAGGGTCATTTGTAGGTTAACTATTCACGAGATAAGATTATGTAAATTTTCATTCTTTTATTAATAAATTACCTGCAGTGGCCACGTTGGCTCAAGTTGTGGATTGTTTCCCTCTTTGAGGGTTTTAACCACGTCAAAATACTGGTGTATTGATCTGTGATCTGTTTGTGAGCGGTGTCCTTTTGGTGTTTTGTTTGAGGAACTTACCCTATAAATTCCTACACCCCTTTTGAATCTTGATTAGTAAAATTGATCTCTGTATTAAGTTTGAAAAACCATGGTTTCTTACAATAACACAGCTTTCTTTTGCTAATAAAATTACCAAACATAAGGAATTTGATTCTCATGCTTTATATAGAGTCTTTACAACCTTGGATTCTATGATCCCTCCTTAGGAGAATTCAAATTCAAAACATTGAGACCTATCTATTCATAAAACAAACTTCTTAATTACAAGCTAACAACTAACTATATTTAAGAGTCCTAATACAAACAGGGGTGAAGCTCCTAAAACATGCTTCAACAACCTTATCCATGACTTAAATACATTCTTTAAACAGCTTCTAATCCATGTCTTCGAGCTTTATGATGTCTCCAGTATTGTTGCAAACCCTGCTTATTCATGACCTAACTGTCCTAAAAACAAGGAGACAGAGTTCCTCCATTTAAGCCCTTAATCCTTTATGCTTATCATCGAGCAGCTTTGCTCGTGTTGATGATTGTTTCATATATGTGGAATTTAATAATTTTAAGACTTCATTTCACCACCTATGCAAAAAGGGGAACCTCGAACAGATGGAAAAAAGGATGAATCATGACTGTGCTTCGAAGATAGTTTGTTTTCATAGCGCAACCTTTATATCACTTATGAATAACTTCTTTGAAACATTCTTTCTACATCATTTCCATTTGAACTTCATCTATGATCCTCATATGTCTACCAGCAACATCAAAACTTGGAATTTACCACACCTTACCTTTGAAATACATCTATAAAGTGCTAAAAGGTCACCTTCAGCAGTTTTGTAGTGCGCTACAAAACTGTTGTGTATGCACTTTTTTCAACATAGCTTTCAAAAGTCTACAGTTTGGGAATTTTCAAAATTTCATAAAGACTAATATGATCACCAATAAAAACAACTTAACCTTATAAGATGTTCTTCTTCACAGATGACCTTATTTTTAATACCAAAATTGTTTTAAGATATATCTTTTAATGGCCTTTTTCATCACCCTGTTTCATTATTTCTGTAGCCTTCTTTAGATTTTGTTAATTGTATTTTTAGGTCTTCAAGCTATCTCTTCAATCTCTTATTAGTATCTCTCAACTAAGCATTCAACCTCCTTCCAAATCTAGCTTCTTTGATTGCAGGAACAGTTCAAGTAAAGTACTGAGTTTCACTGCTGACTATTTCTAGTTTAGAACGTTTTTCAACTTCCCAGAGAGCCTTTATCCTTTTGAAATTTGTCATTTCAGTAGTGTGCCTTCTTTTTCTCATCCTTAGTCTAGCAATTTCATTATTAGCTGCTCTTAACTTTCCTTCCATTTCTTCGTAACTGGATTTTTCTGTTTGAGTGGAAGAAACTATGTTTTTGTCACCTTTAGGTATTGGTTATGAAAGGTCTATCAACTGTTCCTGAATAGCAGAGGCTTCTTCTGTTTTCCCGAACTCAATATTGGACTCTTGCATATTTTTGGATTGCCTAGTTAAGGGCTTTTTGGGCTTTAACACAAATGATGTAACATCAACCTCAAATACCAGTTTCTTAGATGATTTCATCTTCTTCGACTTTCCTTTATCAAATTCTATGACATCTGCCTACACCAAATGGGATTCTACAATATCAATGGCTTTTAAAATATCATTTAAATTACCCTTCAAGCTTGGACTTTCTCTTGAGATCACTGATTTATGCTTCTCCTTTGCAATTTGAATTCTAGTCAATCTCATTTGAATTGGTTTGTTAGCTGACTGTTCTTGTGTCATTTCCTTAACTTTAGCTCTCTTTTCCTTTGTGGATTTATGAGTCTCAAGAATAACTACTGATGTTTTTCTCATTTTCTCTTTCACTTACTTTCTAGGTTTCAGCTTAACAAATCTTTTTGACCTGGACATTACAGGCTTGCTGGTTTCTGCTGATGGCATTTATTTCACCTTAGGGCTAAGGCATGTATCTTGATTTTCCACTCCAAAACCACATAAAAATAGAAATGAATACCATTCTATGTTGATCCTTTTCAGTTCATGTAAAACTATCAGTTTAATTAGACCATGATGAAAAAGGGAAGTTTCATATCCTTGAGATTTCAATTACACTTTATTTTCCATCTTAGATACACTTCAATACAGGAAGTAAGGAAAATCTAAAGGAATCATACTAGTAAAATGCAACAGGAGTTTAAAATGATATGGATAAAATTTATGATATCTACCCTCATAGGTGAAATAATGTTGAATGTTGAAGAGCAAGTTGACATAGATGTCTTTGATGTAGTTCTTTGGAATTGCCTTAGTTAAGTTTGTTTCTGCAAACTCTGGATTTAGAAACAATTTACACGGTTCCATGTCGAATATGAAGTTTTTGAAACATATATCTTGCCCCCTAGGAATCTCTGTCACCAAAGCTATGATTTCTAGAGAAATTTGCAAGTTTAGGATTCCAACCTTTGTGTTTGAGCTAGTGAAATGTAGTGAAAACTCCTTTGTGTTAGAAAAATATTATATATGATATAGAAATGCAAGACATATAATATGTAGTAAAACACAAACACATAAAACCAGAGAGACACAGATATACATGGTTCACCTAGTTTGGGTTATGTCCACCTCGAACAGCCAGTCCTTCCTTTCTATTATCTGGAAAAATGAAGAGACACAACCTACAACAAATCTGCTATGATATCCTCTATTTTCTCTCACAGTCTCACCTCTCTGTTTCTCGCTCAGAGAATACACATCTATCACATAGCCTCAATGTAATGCGCTCACACAGAAAAAGGGGTTGCCTTCTAGGGAAAAAACGCTAAACTAAACATAAATTCTACCGTTAGATGATCCACCTAATGAACGGCCCAGATTGACTAGAAATTACTATACTTTTACAAGGCAATTTTACATCTGTTTTTAGCTTCGTGGGAACTTCCCTGAAAACCACTTCCATGGGACCACTGGCCCTCGGACCCCTAGCCGGGGGGGATCAGCCCCCCCGAACCCCCGTGGGGAGGAAGTCCCCCGTGCAACCCCCCCCCCTCCTTGTCCCCCACGTGGAGGGGTGTACAAACTTCCTGGGGTATACATCTAGTTGAAACAAAGACCTCTAAATAATCATGCTCCACACCCAACAATCTCCCACTTGGAGAGTGATTGTAGCAACTCCACCACTGCTTAATTTGCTAGAAAATGATTCCTCTTTGGACCTAGTTGTTTCTCATCTTCATCGTCATCCTTAAAGACCAATTGAAACTGAGCATATTCTCAGTTTCTATCTGGTTACAACTTTTGTTAGCATATCTATAGGATTTTGGCTTGTGTGTATCTTTTCCAGCTTCAACTCTCCATCTTCCAACACAAATCGTATGAAATGGTACTTGAGCTATATGTGTTTAGCCCTAGAATGAAATGATGAGTTCTTTGCAAGATGAATGGGACTTTGGTTGTCACTGTATAACGTGCCCATATCATGCTTCTTACCCAATTCACCCATAAACCTTTGTAACCAAATACTTTCTTTACTAGCCTCTGTAGCAGCAACATACTCTACTTCCGTTGTTGAAAGTGCAACAACGCTTTGGATTTTTGAAACCCAACTCAGAGCTGTTCCACCTACAGTAAATACATATCCTGTAGTGCTCCTCCTGTTATCTCTGTCACCTACCATATTTGCATCAACATATCCCTATAGATAAATGTTTGAACCACCAAAGCATAATGCTTGATTTGTGGGACCTTTCAAAAATCTGAGAATCCATTTCACTACCATCCAATGTTCCTTTCCTGGATTGTTCATGTACCTGCTTACAACTCCCATTGCATGTGCAATATCAGGCCTTGTGCAGACCATTGCATACATTAAGTTTCCAACTGCTGATGCATATGAAAATTTAGACATATAATCCATGTCTTCTTGGGTCTTTGGGCACAATTACTTACTAAGTTTGAAATGGCTAGCAAAAGGTGTACTAACTGGTTTTGCATTGTGCATATTAAATCTTTTCAACACCTTTTCTATGTACTCATTCTGACACAATGTTAATTTGTGATTTTTCCTGTCTCTAGTCATTCTCATACCAAGGATTTATTTTGCAGCTCCCAAATCATTCATTCCAAATGAATTTGCCAATTTTCTTTTGAGCACATTTATTTCCTGCATGTTAAACCATACAACAAGCATGTCATCCACATACAATAACAATATAATATAGCTGCAATCATTTTTCTTTTTCAGATAAACACAATGATCAGAGTGACATCTAGTATAACCTTGTTCAAACATAAACTTGTCAAATTTTAGATACCACTGCCTTGGAGCTTGTTTTAAACCATACAAGCTCTTCGTTAACCTGCACAGTAGTTTCTCCTTCCCTTTTACCTCATATCCTTGTGGATGCTACATATATATCTATTCCTCTGAATCCCCATGGAGAAAGGTTGTCTTTACATCTAACTGCTTATGATGCAAATCTTCAACTGCTACTAGACTCAAAATACTTCTGATTGAAGTCATTTTAACAACAGGAGATAATGTTTCATTAAAATCAATACCTTTCTTCTGTGCAAACCCCTTCACCACAAGTCTAGCTTTGTACCTCCGTTTTCCTCCATCTTCTTCCTTCAGCCTATAAATCCATTTGTTCTACAATGTAGTTTTACCAACAAGTAACCTGACTAAGTCCCAAGTCTGGTTATGCATTAAGGATTCCATCTCTTCTCCCATGGCTAGCTCCCACTTCTTCCTACTTTCAACCTGCATTGCTTCTTCATAAAATTTGGGTTCACCATAATCAGTCAACAATAAATAATATAATGAAGGAGAGTATTGTTCAGGGGGTATACTTATCCTGGTAGATCTTTTAACACCACTTTCAGGTGTTTGGGGTGCCTGTTGCTGTTGTGGTGGTTGTTGTTGTTGTGGTTGTTGATTATTATTATTTTCAGGCTCCTTTACTTTTTCAGTGATCTCATCAAGAACTATGTATTCCTTGCTTTCTTTTTCTTGTTTCTTTTCCTGCAACTGATTCTTATACAAGACCTTTTAAATGAATATTACATCTTTGCTCCTAATGATTTTGTGATTTTCATAATCATATAAGAAATAACCAAAATCATTAACACCATATCCAATAAAGGTACATTTCTTTGATTTTGCCTCAAGCTTTGTTCTGTTTTCTTTATTAATATGGACAAAGGCCTCACAACCAAAATGCTTTAAAAAAGAGCAGTTTACCTTTTTACCTGTCCATGCTTCCTTTGGAACACCACCATCCAAGGAACTTGAAGGCCCTCTATTTATTAGATAAACAACATCTGCCCAAAACTGTAAATGCAATCCTACATGCAATCTCATGCACCTTGCACACTCCATGATTGTTCTTTTCATTATTTCTAACACACCATTTTCTTGTGGTGTTCTCAGAACTATCTTCTCTCTACGAATTCCATGCTCTAAATAGTACCTATCAAACTCTTTGCTATAATATTCACCTCCATTGTCTGATTTGAGACACTTCAATTTCTTTCTTGTCTCAATCTCAACCAAATTTTTCCATTTCTTCAAAGTATCAAATACATCAGATTTATGCTTAATACAATAAATCCAAGTTTTTCTAGTTGCATCATCAATAAAAGTAACATAATAACGAGAGCCACTGAGAGATGATACCTAAGTAGGTCCCCATAGATCTGTATGCACAAGCTCTAATTTTTCGCTCTTCTTTTCTTTCCCAACTCCCAGAAATCTGACTCTCTTCTATTTTCCATAAATGTAATTCCCACAGAAGTCCAAATCAACATTCTTCAAACCCGGCAACAAATTCCTTGAGTGAAGAATCTTCATCCCCTTCTCACTCATGTGTCCGAGCCTATGATGCCATAATGTTAAATCTACTCATTTGGAAGTTAAAGCATTAACAGAGTTAGAAATACCATTTCATAAATACAATGTACCAACCTTTTTGCCTTTTTCTATTACTAGGGCTCCTTTGGTGACCTTCCAAGATTTATCTACGAAGGTTGTCGCACAACCTTCACCACCTAATTGCCCTGTTGAAATCAAATTTTTCTTCAGATTTGGAACATGCCTTACCTCCTTTAGTAGCCATTGGTTTCCATTCTCTTGTTTTACAAGAACCTTACCCATTCCAATAATTTTACAGGGTTTATCATCACCCAAACGGACTTGTCCAAAATCTCCTTAAACATAGTCATGAAAGTATTTCTTATCAAGTGTGGCATGCAATGAGGCCCCTAAATCTACCACCTAGGAATCAGTAATATTTTCGAAAGAAAGAATCAAAGCATCGTGTAATACCTCACCTCTCAAATTTGCTTCATGATTGTTTTCTTGTTATGCATCTCCTTTTTTTCCCTTCCGAGATCTACAGTCTTTCATTAAGTGTCCCTTCTTTCCGCATTTCCAGCACGTTATCCCCAATTTGGACTTGGATCTCCTTTTCCTTGATTTATTGCAATATCCTGAGCTCTTTCCTCTTTCAATTTTTCTTCCCCTATACTTTGCACTCAAATCATTACCCAATGTCTCACCAGAGCTTTTCCATTGCATTTCCTCTGTTAGGCCCCTATACTACTAGTGTAACCCCTTATTGTTATTAGTACAACCCACTTATTATATTGATGTATCCATGTAGTGCCCATATTGTTACTATTGTGCCCCATAGAAGCCCACTATTGTTATTAGTGTGCCCTAACATTATTATTGTTATGTCGGCTCTAATTATGTTATGACCCCTTAGACTCCAATATATAGAAGGAGGTCTTTTCATTTGTATCATCCAAGAATTATTCATTTATGTAATGTAAAGGGGTTGCCCCTCGAAGAGGGCTGAATTCTAAGCGTGGATCTCTCTTCTATCTTTTTGAGCTGGTTTCATAACATTTGGTATCAGAGCTTTGGATTCTAGGGTTTCGCTGCTCCAAACAGGTCATCGTGGAATTTTCGCTATAACATTTTTTCTGTGATGTTTCAGAAGTCGCAAAAAAAAAACCCATTTGAGAAGACTTGGCGCTGAACTTTTGGTCCAAATTTCAGAGTGTTTCGTGGGATATTTGTGGAGATATGATCTGAGGAAGTTGACCTTTTTGCAGACTCCTGAATTACACGCAAAACAGGTGACCTGGGGAAAATCGTCATAACTTTCTTTCTGAGAATCGGATTGAAATTTCGTAAGAAGGTACAGAAAGAGGATAGACTGTAGTGTCTTGTGTGCATTTTTCAGATCCAAAGGTCGAATAAGTGACTCGTGGCAAGTCGTACAATTTCGCTCTACTGAACTAGTCTATAATCAAGTCACTGTGGGAGATTTTGCATAACTCTTCCTTGGAGAATCCAATTTGGGTCAGACTTGTGGCATTGGAAAGAGGACACAAAGGGATACTGCAGATCATAATTTCAGAACTCAAAGATCCAAAGGTATAGAGTTACAGTCATTTCGAGATCGAGCTCCTAAAATCAAGAAAAAGCAAGATGAGGAAGTTTGATGGCAAGGATCCGGTAAATTGGATACTTCAGATGGAGCAATATTTTGATCTACATGGCGTTTCAGTGTTACAAAAGGTATGTATTGCATCTTCATATTTAGAACCAGATCAATTTTTATGGTATAAAGGGCTTTGCTCTCGTAAACGACTGGTTACGTGGTCAATTCTCACAGAGAAAATGATAGCACATTATGAGGATACAAAGAGCAACACATTATTTAGAGCAACACCACAACAATTGGAAAGAGTAAAAGGGCTTTGTGACATAGTGGAAAGTAAAATTATGGCAGCAAAGAAGTCTACCCCTCATAGCTATAAAGATGGAAGTTTTTTTTCTCCCAACCTTCCACAACCTACAAGGGTTACACCACAACAATTGGAAGAAAAAAGAGAAAAAGGGCTTTGTTACAATTGTGATAGCAAATGCACTAAAGGTCATAAGTGTGCTGAGAAGAAATTTTTTTACATAGAATATGAAGAGTAGGAAGAAAAGGATCAAGAAACATCAAAAGAAGAGGATATACACCAGGACCCCACCCAGAGAAAGAAGAAATGAATCCAACCATATCTTGTAATTCATTGTTCGAAATTACCACTCCTCAAACTATCAAGATAGAAGGACATATTAAGAAGAAAAAGGTGCAAGAAGTGAAAAATCACATAGAGAAACAAGAAATGAATCCAACCATATTTTGTAATTCATTGGTCGAAATTACCACTCCTCAAACTATCAAGATAGAAGGACATATTAAGAAGAAAAATGTTCAAGAAGTGAAAGATCACATCGAGCATCAAGAAATGGATCTGACCACATCTTGTAAAGGATTGGAAGAAATTACCACTCCTCAAACTCTAGAGTTAGAACGACATATCAAGAAGAAAAATGTTCAAGTAATGAAAGATCACATCGAGCATCAACAACAAGTTCTCCAACTTTTAAAGGATAATGCCACTTTAGTGAAAAATCAAATGAAACAACAGGTAGATCAACATCGTAGTGAAAATTTTTTTGATGTAGGTGATTGGGTATTTTTACTACTACATCTCAAGCAAGATATTGATGAGAAGGAAATTTTGGCAATACTACATGCACTTAAAAAATGGCGACCCTACCAAATGGGAAGACTCTTCAAGGATGAGGATGTGGAAGCATTGTTTTGTGCTATTTCTATTATCCAACTAGATTGGATAAACGGAGAAAGGGATGAATGGAAGAAGGACAAAGAAGTCTGGCCACTTATTCAAAAGTTACAAAAGATCCCAATTCAAACAATATTGCCAGAAATTGAAGAGGAAGGAAAAATCATACTGGAACCTGGAGCAGTCACAGAAACAAGAACCCGGCAGCTACGAAATCGATCAATTTCAGCGTATCTCATTAGGTGGAAGTACTTACCAGCAGAATATTCCACATGGGACGACAAGAATTTTATACAGAAGCATCAAGAACTACTCAAGCGTTGAGGACAACACTTTTTGAAGGAGAGGGGCATGTTAGGCCCCTATAATACTAGTGTAACCCCCTTATTGTTATTAGTACAACCCACTGTAGTGCCCATATTGTTACTATTGTGCCCCATAGAAGCCCACTATTGTTATTAGTGTGCCCTTAGATTATTATTGTTATGTCGGCTATAATTATGTTATGACCCCTTAGACTCCTATATATAGAAAGGAGGTCTTTTCATTTGTATCATCCAAGAATTGTTCATTTATGTAATGTAAAGGAGGTTGCCCCCTCGAAGAGGCTGAATTCTAAGGCGTTGATCTATCTTTTCTATCTTTTCTTGAGCTGGTTTCATAACATTTTCTTTATAAGTACACTTTCCCTTATCCAATTTGAATGATCCCTAGGTTGATTTTGGTCCTCTCTAAAAGAGGAATTCACTACAATCGTTATCTCCATCATGTAAGAAGTACAAAGTGGAATTTGACCGCGGTTGCATATTTTTAACACTCCATCTCAACTAGGGATAATTCCACTTGCATCATGTCATGTGTATACTATCATCAAGTCATATCCAATCACAAGTATCTCATCATCACGTACCATCATTGATCATCTCAATTCATCTCTTTCTCATTCCTTCTTATCTTTTGATTGTCCTTGCTCATATGTTGAATATTCTCGAATCTAAAAGAAGAAGAATTTTCATCAGAAGGGAGCCTAAGCTACCACCCTCTATTCGTCGGGACACTACCTGGAATCTCTATCAGCGGGCTACTACTCAGAATATGTGCTAGCGGGCTACTACCTAGAATATCTTCCAACAGGCTACTACCCAGAAATATTGGCAGGGATTCAAATCTATGACCTACATCATCATGAGAGAGCATATCATCAGGGAGAAAATATCAACCTGGAACCACATTGGGGAGCATATATCAACCTGAAATCCCATGGGGGAGCTACTACTATGAACCCACATCGAGAAATAGGTTATATATGGGAGTTGCTACTCAACCCATCCTATTACCTACTAATATTCCCTGCAATGACCCTTAAGATTCATGTGGTAGAACACACATGCATCTTAATCTGAGCTTGGATGAGATACCTGACTTACCAAAAGGTAAGGATCACACACCTCTAGGCCCCCTCAACCCATTGGCCAGATGAGGAGGGACAATCCCAACAAGCCTTTCTTGTGGGTATGATGCCAAGTGGGGTATACTCTGCAAAGACCAAGATAGGGTGAGTTACTACTCCAACCCTATGGGTAATAGATAGGGGTGATACCCTATTTTCCAAAGTTCCCCCAACCCCAGGAGCCCTCTATCTCAATTACTCACCCTGGGAGCTCAGACAGGGGGGAAGAACTGGCTCAGTTTTCTTGATCAACAATGCTCTCTATAGATCAACAACATATCATCATACTCATATCTGATAACCATCATGTCTCAATAAAAGTTATCTCCTATTCATACACGACATCAAATCAAATATCATA
>APFE031430343.1:241662-266796 GCA_000404065.3 Pinus taeda | reverse complement strand
ATATCACAAAAATGATACCATAGTTATCCTCCCTCTCTAGGAGGTGACAACCACAACCTTGAGCTTGTCTCATACAATAGCATTGTCTCAATATATGAAGGTAAATCAGTCACAACTATATGCAGGATTCTCTTCCAATCGGTTCCCACTCTTTGTTATCATAATGTATCCACATCATATCCATATCCTGCTTAGACGGCTCTCCAAGAAGATTCTTCATCCTGCCACATAACTAGCCATGTTATCAACATCGTATTCAACCTCGATTGTGTTACAGAACTTTCATCCAATATATTATGGCAGATATCATACTAAGGCAACACCCAAATGCTCTCATCAATAATAATCCCAAACATCATCAATACATCCATGTAGTCACATATCGTAGAATGAATATCTCAAATCAAAATTGATTGTCCCATGCAAGTATATCAAAGGATGCTTGGAGGCAAATCAATGTGTATGAAGTGACACAATCATGAATCCACTTACATTCTATGCAAATCATCTATATGTAGTGGTGATTGTTGAGAACGTAACATCAATGCTTCAATCAACTGTCGGTTGCCAAGTTGAGTTCAACAACATCTCTTCATAACTTCTTGAAATTCAATCAAAGTTTCCAAGGATTTGCATTTCCAATTCTTCAATAGCTTTGTAATACATATTTTATTTTCCCAACTTCAGGAATCAATTGATCATGCCATGATTCAGTATTTTGAGCTTCATAAGCGATCTCCCTCTTACTTAGATCATTAGAGGCTCATTACCTGTCAAGAGTAGATCATCAGCATATAAAACCAAATTCAAAATCAAAGTCATACCTTGTAACACTTTTGAAGTAGAAGTTTGGATCAACACATCTTCTTCTTGGATTCACAAAATAATTGTCAATGCAAACATATCTAGATCAGGGAGCTAGCTTTACATAAATATTTCTGCAAACATAATACTTTACCAAACCAATATGCTTAACATTACACGAATCAATGTTATCAAATCAAAACTGATATCAAACTCATCAATATCATTGTATAAAATTCTTTAGACTAGGTGATAGGTAGAGCTCTCATGACTTCATTTATTATCATTACAACAAGTTGTCATATATCAAACAATATCAATCCAAATTTCATCAAGTCATCCTCATGATCATAATATAAGTCACTAGACGCAAATTCATACACCAAGGATAAGTCATGCAGGTTCCATCCATTGAGATTGCTTCATACTACTGTTAATATTTCAACCGAAATGGTAAGAAGGAGGAGGCCAATACAAAATCATTATCGAATACCAATATTTGTCATTAAAAGTTCATATATAATTCTCACTGAGGAAAATCATCAATCATCAGATCAAATCATTAGTCATCAGGTCAAAATACAAATTTTCTATCATAGAGAGATCTATAGTCCATAACATATCTCAACATCAATTCAAAGTTCTAAGCCATTATCAAGAATCATGTCAAAACTTCAAACATTGCTAATCTATATCAATTAGCCAAATCATGTCAAACTATACAGTAGCACAAATTTTAACTATAATGGAATATCTATATGCATGTGTCAGTCACCTGCAAACACAAGTCCAGTATATATATTCATATTATCGTAAACATTCAAACTTTCCTACTCACAGATCTTTCTGTTGTCTGGTCTACATTTGTAGGACTATCATCCTTTAGGTGAACATCTGATTTCATGCACAAAACTTCATTTTTATATCCAACAGACATAGTTGCACCCATAGGCCTTCTTGCGTGCAATTGGGAGACTATAATCGCACCCTTGACCTTACTTTTGTGTAGTTGAGAGGCTACAGTCACAATTATAAACCTTCTTCCATGTGACTGAGGTTTACAGTAAGGGAAAACTCTCTCTCCATAGATCAGAACTTGCTGCAGATCAACAATGTCATATATTTGTCTATTCATTCCCATAAATCATACTTCAATAGTAAAGAATATACATATAATGCCAATGGTATTAGGAGTAAGTATCTCATGGAGAGGTTCTCCCTCTGAATGGAACACCACTTCAGTCATCTTCATTCATGCCATCAACCGATCTAGAATTCTATCATGCATCAACAAATTTGCTAGATCATAAAATCATACCATATCCACATATTCATCATGGTCATATATGTTAACATCAACTACTTCACCATGACTCCATGACATCAATATTTCATCAAGGGTTAGTTTCAAATAGCTAATAGGAGAATACTTCAAGAAACATGATCACAACATTACTTCTTCGTAACTTAATCCATCAAGTCATGGCATTTAATTTTACCATATGCCATAATTACTACGTACATCAAAGCATGTCCATGGTCAAGAAAAGATCATGAACATCAATCTCATCGTTAAACTTCTATAATCATGGCTACCATGCTCAATATCAATAATATCAAGTTAGCATCTATTAGAATCAAGGTGTTAGCCTTCTTCATGGGATCAAGATATAAAAAATGATAGATGTTAGGAAAACATAAATTATACCAATATATCATAAATCAATATTTCCAAGTAGCTTCATAGAATAAAGAAATTCATCATGTCTAAAGGATAAAATACTTGCTTACTAATAAGTGCATCATTTCATCATCGAGACCATGAATCCAAATCACTTGCATATGCATGCATGAACCATTTGAGAAGGATACATTCGCATCATACCTTAGGACTAACATTTGCATCCAATATTACAGTCGAAACATAACATCGACATCAAGTTCCTCTTTACCCTTTCCAGCTCTACCCATATTTCTTGTATCTCAAATGATCATCAAGAAGGATCCACTTATCACATCTCATTAAGGAGGTTAGAAACATCCATATACTCAAGTATAAGTAATGATCAAAACAATAATAGATCCATAATTCTAAACAAAAGTAAAGACATAAATAAGTATCATAAATCAAAAATTACTTATCTTCAATGAGAGGTGATAATCTCCCTCTTGAACCAAACTTCAAGAGCCATCACTATATATTGTCCATATGATAATGCTGCCTTCACTATTTCAATCAACTTTATCAACAAGCGTGCCTATTATAGACTATCCCATCTAAGGCTTCATCAAATCTGTCACAAATGCTTGAGCATCTTCACATTGACGATGCTAGATTTCATATCTCATATCTTTTCCATAAACCACGATTTCTCTCAAACCCTAACCTCATAATATCCATCAAACCTTAATACAAAAATTGTCGAAAGTTTTCTTTAAACCCTAGAATTCTTTTAGGTCTCCTCCATATTCTCTTGTTTCCATTAAAGGTGTCTCCATGGGGGTGATGTCCGTGACTTTTATTCATCCTACCTCTGATACCATGTTAATTTTTCTTAGGGTTATATTGTTCCAAATGATTTGATAATTACATTTATTCATTAGTACATTACATTCACACCATAATAACATAATATTATTCAGATTTACATCATTATTCAACAACATATGCAATTATTTAGAAAAAACAATATCATCATCATCAATGCAGCAGAACATAAAGGAGCAATAGAAGAAAATAATTCACATAGAGACACCAGGATTGGTCAGAGACCAGGGAAAAACCCAGTATGGGGAAAACCCTTTCAAATTCTTCTTATTATTATATTATCATCAAATGATTCAGCAAAAGAGAGTACAATGACCCATATATTCATCTATGAAACTATTCAAAAAAATAACTACAACATCCATGGAATTAAACCAACAATGCTTATACTCAAAACCCTGATTCAGAAACCTGTAATGATCTGTCACTGTCAATGGTCAACAATCAAATACTGCAGCCACAGAGAGAAATCTTTCGAAATTTGAAATTTCATGTTTTAGGTCTCGATCGAAGAGAGGAGGTGTCATGCGGCTGACTATAGCTTCCCAATCGCTCCCTTAAGCCTGACATGCAAGTGACTAGGGTCACATCTGGACTGCGGAAACCCTAATTCCCAGTCCCATGGATGGAGTGTTGTCTGTGCAGCTGGAAGGCTCCAATCACACGGATGAGCTTCTATGTGAGTGACTGTGGTCCAATCCTTCATGTGTTGTGCCTACGACTGGGGACCAAAACCATAAATAAGAGATGCGAGCTTCAGACCCTACAACTTCACCTTATAATGAACTTGATCCTCTTCAGACGAGCCTCATACCTATGCGTGCCAAAAACTAAGATAGAAGAGCGTCTCATGATTGTGTCCAATTGAGGCAGAGGTCACTTGTATTTATAGCCTTCCAAGGGTGTCTACTTTGCTTTATGGTCGACTTTGACAAATGTGCACATGTGGGATTTTCTTCATAAGTACACTTTCCCTTATCCGATTTGAGTGATCCTTAGGTTGATTTTGATCCTCTCAAAAAGAGGAATTCAATGCAATTGTTATCTCTATCAAGTAAGTTTTACAAAGTGGAATTTGACCACAATTGCATATTTTTAACATATGATAGGCCATTGGACGCCAGTGCTGGGTGAGGATTCCACCAATAGCATAATTATAGGCATCTATTTCAAATGGTTGCTGCAAGTTTGGAAATGTGAGTATCGGTGCAAAGAAGAGGTGATAATTCAACTCAACGAACACCTTCTATTGGGACTCAGACCAATAAAATGTTTCTTTTTCTTTGCCCTTGGTAATCTGACTCAAATCCAAGTGATATGGGAGAATCCCAACATGAACCTCTGATAAAAAATTGCAAGGCCCAAAAATATGCAAAGTTCTGTTAGAGTGGTCAAGGCTAGCCAATCCTGAATGACATGGATCTTAGTTGAATCCACATGCATGCCTCACTCATCTATGATGTAACCCATATATTAGACCCGACTCATGCTAAAGGTACATTTCTCCTAGTTGGCACACAGTTTGTGTTGCCATAGGGTTTGAAGGACTTTCCGAATGAGTTGCAAGTGTTCTTCCCAACTCTTGTTGAAGATGAGGATGTCGTCCAGATAAAAAACCACAAATGAGTTGGTTAAGGATCAAAAGATGTCAACCATTAGCCTCATAAAAATATCAAGTGCATTTGTCAACCCGAAGGGCATAACAAACCATTAAAAAAGGCCTTCCTTGGATTTGAAGGTGGCCTTCCATACATGTGTGGGCTCTATTGGAACTTGGTGATAGCCAAAATTTAGATCAATATTGGTGAAATACTTCCCCCCTTTGGGTTGGTCCAGAAGGTCATAAATCTGTTGGATTGGATACCTGTTCCTAACAGTGATTTTTTTTTAGTGCCCAATAATCAACGCAGAGCCTCTAGGCCCCATCCTTCTTTTCTACTAGTAGAATAATGTTCCCACAAGGCGAGGAACTTGGTCGGATGTGCCCTTTTTACAACAACTCCTAGAATTGTTGCTCGATCTCTTCATTTTCCAGAATGGAGCGATGATATATAGGTCCGTTGGGTAGAGGTGCTCTGGGAGTCAAATCGATCGAATGCTTGACCTGATAGTGCAAGGGTACCCCTGTGGGTGATGCAAAGATGTCCCTATATTATTCCACAACCTTATCCACCTGCTTCTACTACATGGAGTAACCCTTCCTGGGGAGCCACGGATGTGGCCACAATATTCCCCTTTATTTAAGAGTGAACTAGAAAGAAAACAAATTTCCCAGCCTAGGAGATGATCTTACTGCATTGATTAGCAGAGATCAAAGAGATGGTGGTAGGCGGGGCTACCTCTTGTATACTGTGTAACTTATTACCCAAAGAAATAATAATAGTGCGAGGCCTCGACTCATACACAACATGAAGCTTACACAAGTATGGTTGGCCTAATAATACATCACAAACTTCAAGAGGAGCAACATCGCACAATACCTCATCAGTGCAGGGATTTATGTTATAGGGAAGGCGGAAATTTTGGTTGACGCAAAGATCATCCTTGGTGAAGCCACCTAATGGTGTACAATTATGGGTTTGGTGTGGTTAGTAGGCTCAACTGCTTCCCGACCTCTGCTGAAATGAGGTTATTTGGCTCCCACTATTGACAATAAATTGCAATGATAAACCCTTCACCTACATTTGTGAGTCGGAGAGACACTACCCCTCCTATGGATCTTCGGGCTCAATATTCTGGATGTTGGTGGTGGCAACAATGGTGATGGGCTCAACATCAATAGTCTGCTTCCCTTTGTCATTCCCCTTGTTGGATTCTAACTCAACGTGAAAACATGCATCTGATTTTGAAGCCTTCAGCTCAACCACCAGTGACTGCTTGGATCGACACTCACTTGTGTTTTAAGTGGGGCTCTTATGGAACTCACACCACTTTCCTGTGTCCTTCTTTGTATTAGTGTTGTTTTTATTTACTTGCGCTTCAACGGGTTATCATGGGTCACCCTACCCTGGATTTTTCCTTTATTCTATAATCTGGGGGTGCCTTTCCCTTACTTCAGATTTGCAAATCCAAAGTCTCGCTTCTTTTGTTTAAAATTTTGCTCGATCTTGACAATGTATCGGTAGGTGACGCCAAGCGAGGAGATGTTTAGGAACTCCATCTCATCCTATATTTATTTGTGTAGATAACTGTGGTACTTGAGTACTAGATGTCACTCAGAATCCTTGATACCCAACTTTGTGTGAATGGTATGAAAAATATTTGTGAACTATGACACATCTTGGTCCCTTCCCTGTCAAAGTGTGGTCCACTTTATGTACTTATCTTCATAACTCCCGATAGGGTAATACTGTTCCTTGATGGCATATTGTTGACGGTGCTAAACCCGCAACATGTCAAGGGGATCTCCCCGATAAGAAGTCCCAATTAGACCTCAGACTGTTTGGTGTAGGAGTCCCAGTAGTGGGTCGTATGGTAATGCCTTGACCACGATTTCGCATAGAGGCAAATAAGATAACTTTGTCAGTAGCAAGGGTATGACCGCTGCAGTGGGTCAAGGAAGGTGCGTGAGAGGTTCTAACATAGGTGGGTTGAGATGAGTGCGCCCCTTAGAAATCTGTAACAGTACTCAGCTGGGAAGGGAACACATGAGCGGAGAGACATCACAAGCTGGAAAGAGAGTCAACTGGAAATCCAAAGTGATGGTTAAGCCAACAACACATCTGCAATAAGATTCATATAATTGCATAAAAAATAGTTCATACACAACTATGTAAGTTAAGCAACATACATTGCTAAAGCAATCGGAACAGTCCAACTACAATAACAACATATGCATGAAAACATGCTGTCTCTTATTATATAAAGAAGTGTAAGTTCCAATCATACAATACATCCATGTAAACCCACTAGCCCCAACTGTGGAATGTTACAACCACATCTGCCTTCTCCTCCAAAGAGATGAACTAGCTCCGTGCAGTGGAGAAGCCAAGGCGCATTACAATACTATCCAAGCTCTCTCCAAGATAGTCTTATCGGAAGCTTGGCTGACCAAAAGCCTATACAATGAGTTATGAGGGATTATTTATAGCAAACGGTGGGGTGGCCCTTGACATTCGCCTTTGTGATTGTTCAACTACCCTCATGACTCTTCACCTACTCTATGATTGTTACATCCACTATTGACACTTGACTTACGCTTGACATGACTTAACATTACAACGCACATGTACCCATGTGAACAAAACTGGCTTGAGCAAGCCAAACTAGACATCACTCTGACTTTGACAACCATGGAAGTCCAACTCCTCAACATCTTCATGTTGATTGATAGTAACATACTGATGCCAAGATCTGTAGTCCTTGATGGTGTCTGTGTGTTCCGTGGTGACATCTGTCTGAAACCTGACCCTTGCCTCCATAACATCTGTGTAAATTGCTCAGGATCCTCTGTCTGACTCATCTAAAAGCATGCACATCATTATGTTCAAGGTGGACGAACCAACAACATACCTGTGCATGATGTCTGCACTGATGGGCAAGTCCAAGCTGGTGGCAATGCACATTAACTCATCAAAGTATGAGTCAAGCTCGAGTCAAACTTTTTTCTTTGTCTTTACCTGGGTGAGAGTTCCAAGTGATGGGATCACATGTGTGCACACCACAACATCCATACTCTTGAATACTCGTGCATGGGAAGCCTGTATGCTAGTGATGAACTGCGAGAGTTCTTCATAATCCCAGATTTGACTCTGGATACGTGCTTTCAGCTCGACTGCATTGATCCTCATCATCTTAGGCAAGTGAAGTGGGGCTCCCTTGTACTTCATCATCCATGTTTGCATGTCATCAAAAGCAACATACAAGTTCATCAAGATGCATGCTCTTCTAGCACATCGCTGTTGCCATCCGTTGAGATGGACGACTTCCTTGTGCATGCTACCAAACTTGGAGTACAATGCTCGCATAACTGTGTCAAGGGACAATACGTCATCTAGTATTTCCTTCTTCAGCTCAGCTCGGGCGGACATTGTCACTAAGTCTCCTTGCTTGGTCGTTTGTAGTTCCTTTTCCATTCACTCATTCTTGGCTATTAGGAAGTGAACACTTGAGCTAATGGCTTTGACATACACTCCAGTTGCATCGCCCAAGGCAGTTGGATGTTTGTGTAGATCATTCACAATCACTCGTTCCTCAACTTGCGCAGGAGGCATATGATCCTCCAGAGTTGACACTCTGCGAGACTGCACAACTCTATGTTGGGATTCATCAAATGAGATGTTGTGCATCTCTTCTTCCGGTTGATCACCAAGGATCTCAGTACCTCCTTGGTCATTCGAGACTTTCTCATCATCTAGATGCATTGAAGCGGGTGACTTGACCTCTTTATGGTGAGGCATGAGGTCAGTGTCCTATTCCAACCCCTGTTGCTCCATGTCTGCATCTGGCTGTTGAAGTGCTTGTTCTATCTCATGAGTGAAGTCTTGCCCCTTTGATGGTTCACCCTGTTCACTTGATGCCAGCTATTCTGATGAATCAACAACTTATACGAGCGTTGCTTCATTTGTCTACACATGTTACACCCCCTGCTATATTTGTTGTTGTTGAGCTTCCCTCTCCTATTTGCGCAGCTATTTTTCCTTTCAGAGTTTCTCCCTCAGCTCATGCAACTCCCTCTCTACTTCTTCCATTCTCTTCTTATCCTTCTTCCTTCACGCGATTCGCTTGTCGCGCTACTGCCTCTTTGCCTTTATAGCCATAGATGCTTTCTCTACAAGTGGATATGCTCGAAACTTGCAACTTTTCTCCTCCTCCATGCGATTGACAATTTTCCTATTACCTTTGTCGCGCATTGGTATGCTTGCCTCTCTTGCCACTATTGATACTGCTAGTGCTCTCCGTGATGCTGCCTCATGTTGCTTCGCTAACCACTCCACAGCAAAGCCGACCGGTTCATTGGGAATAGACAAACTGTAGCAATATCTCCATGGGTCCTCCTAGGCCCAATGATACGCCCTATGGATTCAGTTGAACTGAACTCTCATGCAGTGATCTTTAACAATGTAATGTGGGTCATATAGATTGTAGCTTCAGAGGTCCAATGGGTACTTCTTCATCAGTTCTGCTTCGACATCTTCTTTCATGATACTCTAGATCTCATATAGCCTAATCTGCAATGAAGGAGTGGGCCAAGGTGCCTTCTTCTTCCAATGCTGTCTAGCTGTCAATCTTGCCGAGATGTGATATGTTACTTCTTGCATGAAAAGTACATCCAAGGAAAACTTTGGCAGAACATGCGGAGGCTTCTCCGCACTGAACATTCGGATGAAAGTGTCAGACAGTGAGGCATACCAAACACAGGGGTGACAAAATGATCGGACATCCACGTGATTACTCCTTTGAAGTTGCACTCAGACAACAACTTGAAATATGTGTTCATAGCAGTCTCCACCAATGACCATGCCCACTCCAAGCCCGGGAACTCCTGTCAGGCACAGACTGCATCTAGGATGTAGGCGAACATGTAAATCTCTACATGCATACCTCCGGGTGACTGTTGAGACTTCATTACTTGTTCCTTCAGTTGATGAGCTAGTATGCCAGACCAATTAGATGGTTTTTCTTCTCTAGCCAATTAGTCCAGTGCAACCACCCAACTCTGTGGGAAGTTTTCCTTGCTTGCTTGGCCATACATTCGACAAGCAAATATGATCAAGTATTAGTATGCCTTCCTCAGTATATTTGTCTTGTAGATTTGGTTGGGTGTCAACCTAAATTGAGTTGGCTCCTTTACCCAATTCTTCAGAATGTCTATGGAGTTAGCACTGTTGTTGGGTAAGCTGAATGGAGCTTTTGTGATAGTCACGGGCTCTAACATATGATACATCTCATCATAATCTCGTTCCCAGAAGGTCTTAAGCTTCATCCCATTGGCACTGCTCAAGGTCATCGTTTCGGGATCAGTGTGAGAGACGATCTAGTGTATCATGTCTGCGCATGGGAACGTGTGATATCTGCATGCAATCTGGTACAAGCCAGACTTGTGAATGTTCATGTACACCTGACAGTATTTGAGGTGTTCCCCAAAAGTGCCTGCAAATGTTTCATTGAACCCTTGCCACTTCAGTTTGATTTCCTTGTCTAGATACAACTTTTTATCTTCATAGATCGAAAAACTAGAGGACACTTGCTCAACTACTGCTCCAACTGCATTTCCATTAGTGTCCTATGATCATGTTCTCTTGGAAGCCATTTAGATAGATGAACACCTAAAATATCTGGAGACAAGCAACATGCATGGCAAGAAATCTGTCAGTGGAAACAAAGCAAATTCAGGGAATGACACAACACATACCTGGGAAACCGATGGGGAGGATTGCACAATTTCTTCTGGGAGGCTGGGTGAGTGGCTGCCAGAACTACGCAAAAGGTATTCTGGGTTGTTTGGGAGGTAGGACTAGCTGCTGGATCTTTGCAATGTGCAATCCAGACTGGCTGTTGGCTATTAGAATTGCGCAATGCGCAATTCTAGTTGGGAGTGACTGTAGGCTCAGGGATTGCATTGCGCAATTTTTTGGGCTAGCTGTCACTGCCCCTCAGAAATGTGCAAAATAGTCTTGGAGGGTAGCGTTGGGTAGAAATGCACATTTCTAGAGAGGAAGGTAGAGCCTTCCTTCTCCAAATTGCGTAATGTAGTCTTAGTGAAGGCAAAGTCTGGGCCAAGGTTGGCCCAACTCGCTGAGGGGAAACTGAAAGAAAATAAGACAATGAATGCATGGCAACACTAAGCAAAACTAGAAGTGATTGACAGTACATGCAAAACATGAATGAAATATTCAGCAAACAGATCAACATGCATGTGGGTGAAGCGATTCGCTAGTTTGGCGAGCGTTTGTGCAAAACAGTTTAATGCGACGGTATTGAGATAGCAAAGAAAACTGAAACAGAGCTAGTACAAGCTATTATACATGTAAATGAAAAAAATCTTTCAAGGAAATCAAGCAAACAACACTCACACAAGCGAATACACAGAAAGTGGCAAAAATGCTGAAAACAAAAGAGACAAGTTGAGGCCACTTACCTATGAATAGTTGAGCTGGATGTGTCGAAGAGTCCTGGATGTGTTGTGGGATGTCAAAGCTCCAAGATCAATGTGAAAGAATGAGCTCTAATGTGTCAAATAAATAATTTTGGGCTCATGACGCGCATGCCATAAATCTAGGAAAAAGTGACACTTGGAGGGAAGTTTCTAAAACAACTTTGCATGTAACATCTGGCTGCTAAAAATAGCTCCCTGAATCAAGGTATGCCTTTTGCATGTTTCCTTTTTCTATTCTAGGAAAAATCAAGTCATGCATGCATTCAAGCCAAGTTTCCTTGGTCTCTAGTGGAACTGGTCAACCAGACTGCTCATGCATGAAGCTGCTCAATTGCTTGAGAAAAATGTGCATTTCTATCTGGGAATTGGGCTGGTTTCCCAGGAGGTTTGTGCAATTTCTAGGCAGAGCAGCTGACTATCACCCAGATTTGCGCAAATTCTGGGTTGAGCAGCCCTACTGGGGAAATTTGCGCAATTCCTGATGGGAGTGTTGACTAGCAGAATTGCACAATTTTGAAGCCCAGCAAGATACCAGACAAAATTGCGCAATTTCTGGAGGAAAGGCTGGTTTCCCTCTAGAAATGCACAAGTTTCTTGGGAAGCTGCTCATCTTGTAGCTGGACCAAGTCTGGGTGAACAACCTGTGAGGGAAATGCACCAAGTTGTGATCAACATGCTGCCTTTGTGCAAGAAAACATTGAAGCTTGTGTACTTGATGAAGCAAGACAAGGTGCTGTGAAAGGTTGGTAGGGAGGCTCCAAAATGGGCTAAGGAAAAATTTTGGAGGGTGATTGTAGCCGCTACAACAGTTGGCAACACACTGGTAGACCTCCAGCTCTCTGAATGGATCTTCTTTGTGAAAAGAAAATCTAACACCTTCATAAGTATTGTTCAACTATTAGCTCATCTTGGTTTCACACTAGCTTGATTGTAAGATGTAGCATATGCCAAGATCTTGGTCAACACACATTCCAATCCAAGGAAAAATAGTTGTTTCAATTGGGGTTGAGGGGTATATTGGTGCACAAGCAATATAGTCATCATAGTCTTAGTTTCATCTATGGTGTTGCTCCATTGCCAACATGCCTAGACAGTACCCCGATGGAGTCACATAGGAACAAAAGCATGGCTCCACTGCCAGTGAGCCTGGTCAGTACCCCGTCAGAGTTACTTTCATCACCTCCCTGCGTAGGAAGCCTTTCTCTTCTTTCGCCTTATTCATTTTGAATTTTGAATTTTTTGACTTTTTCATTTTTTCAACTATGCATAACACTTATTCATTTTAGAGGCGGAAGAGGGATCCTAACTTATTGAGAGAAGAAGAGGTTGTTCCAGTAGAGAAGTATTTTATTATATCTTTGACATGTTTGTTAGGTTTTCCCCCTCACCTTACTCTACTGAGCTGACAAGGGTTAACCCAGAAACAACCGACTAGAGAAGGTGAAACTAGTTAGCGTGAGAGTGTTGTGTTTTCACCAAGGTTCACTTCGAACAATACGCATTTTCCTTCGATGTATCATGGACTAAAAGTAACAAGCTCTTCATACAGAGGCAAGATGACAGATAACCAAGTAGTGATAGTTGTACAATCCCTCTTGTACTTCACCCAGCTCATTTCAAAAGTCGTACATGGTTTCACGCAAAAATAACCTACCAACGAAACAAGCGAACTATCAAACAACAAAGAAAAGCAAGAGCAGAAGCAAAAGTGAAAGAAAAGCAAGTAAGAAGGCAAGCAAACAAATAAAGTGAGTAAGCAAACTGATTGAAAGAAAACACTACTCCTACTCCTACACTAACGGTGCATAGGTCTGATCACGTGAAGTAATATTTCCAATGCAGCCACCAGTGCATTTGTTGACCCATGTTGGTGAAGGCTTGGTCCATGAGCAACCTAGTTGTGCGAACCAGAAAGCTAGAAAGATATAACAATGAAGACAACCACACTTCATGTTTGACAATGCCCACAGGACATAAGTGAGTGCAAGTGCATGACGATCAGTCTATGGACTTATCATGGTGTTGTGTGACACTACGTGCAACTTTGGAGCATAAGCACACTCTTGATTGTGACATGCAAGCAAACGAAAGAAACAAAGATAACTTGCATCGCGAATGAGTGCTTGCAATGTAAGATTCCTCCAATGCATGAGCGATGGGATTGTGCAGTTTGAGTGGAGGAAGTATGATCTATGTGTGAGATTGATCTTCAATGCATACAGATGAGTGACGAGGAGCCTGAGGTGATTGAACAGTTTCATGATCAGAAGTGAGACAAACCCCAAGAGAGCAAGGACCTGACATAACCATGAACTTGGGCTGAAGTGCCTCGACGGTCTTGGGTGTTTCAATTTCATCATTAGATAGATCATCATAAACCGATGGCTTTGAAATATCAACTGTGATAGAGTCATGATCATGATCAAATATGGAAACAAATGGATCACGACCGCCACGAACAAAAAAAATCAATGATTTCATCGGCATCCTCATGATTAGATGAATCAAATAGAGGGGTAGATGAAAAGTGAACAAACTCATCCTCTATGTTTTCGGAAAGGATAGATGAAAGATCAAGTGGATTTTCAATGAATAAGTCATCCTCTCCATTGTCGAATGATGGACCAACATCTGGTGAGTCCTGCGAGTGATCAACAATGGGTGCATCCGTGGCTGAATACACACATGCAAAATCATGGATGTCAGGTTCACCAAAGATGTTAGGAAAGAACAGAGAGGGCTCGGATGGAAGGGAGTCCTCCTTCATGAGATTGCGGAGCTCCCTCGCTAGAGAATGTTGAATGAGGCTTGATCTCAAGCTTCTTCTTGGGGCAAGCAGATTTCTTAAGGCAATACTCAAACCAGTCCCGAAGATAGGAAAATTTCATCTAGCTCCTTGGAGCTTGAAACTACAATTCATAGAAGCGCTGCCAAAAATCAATAACTGATTCATGCGGAGCCTTCCATTGCTGCAACAGTTTTTGGTCAGGATGGTCTGGATCAAAATGATAGAAAGTGTCTTCAATAAGATCACAGAAGTACTCAAGTGAGTGCACGTTGTCAGCAGGTAGGATAAGCAGCCAACGACGCAGAGATTCGTGAAGTGTGTGTGCAAGCAACAAGCTGGCCTGTTCGTAAGAACACCCATCTTCCTCACGAAGCATGGAAAGAAAGGCATGTAAGTACTCTGGCCAGGCCACTTCACCTTCACCATCATATGTGTAAGTGGACAAGAGATAAAAAATCTCCCCTATGATGGAGACATATTCACGATTCGAAAAACATCGCGGAGGGAGAAGAGTGCAAGAATCCATGAAAGGTATGCAAAGGTTCAAAACTTGATGAGAGGACACAACTTGTCATCTGGCCCTCCTTCTAGCACCAGAAATGTTGACGTTGCTGAACCCACCAACATGTCAAGGGAATCTCCCCGGTAAGAAGTCCCAATTAGACCTCAGACCATTTGGTGTAGGATTCCTAGTAGTGGGTCGTATGATAATGCCTTGACCACGATTTCACACAAAGGAAAGTAAGATAAATCTATCAGTAGTAAGGGTGTGACCGTTGCGGTGAGTCAAATAAGGGGCATGAGAGGTTCTAACATAGATGGATTGAGATGAGTGCACCCCTTGGCAACCTATAACGGTACTCAGCTGGAAAGGTAACACACGAGAGAAGACACATCACAAGGTGGAAAGCAAGTCAGCTGGCAATCCAACTTGATGGTTAAACCAACAGAACATTTGCAACAACATTCATATAATTGCATACCAAACAGTTCATACACAACTACGTAAGTTAAACAACATACATTGCTAAAGCAATTAGAACAATCCAACTACAATAACAACATATGAATAAAAATGGGTTGGCTCTTATTATATAAAGAAGTGTAAGTTCCAATCATACAATACATCCATGTAAACCCACTAGCCCCAAAAGTGGAACGTTACAGCCACATCTGCTTGCTCCTCCAAAGAGATGAAGTAGCTCTGTGCAGTGGAGAAGCTAAGGCGCATTACAATATTGTCCAAGCTCTCTCCAAGATAGTCTTATCGGAAGCTTGGCTGACCAAAAGCCTATACAATGAGTTATGAGGGACTATTTATAGCAAAGGGTTGGGTGGCCCTTGACATTCCCCTTTGTGATTGTTCAACTACCCTCATGACTCTTCACCTACTCTATGACTGTTACATCCACTAGTGACACTTGACTTAGACTTGACATGACTTAAAATTACAATGCACATTTACCCATGTGAACGCAACCGCTTGAGAAAGCCAAACTAGCCATCACTCTAACTTAGATAACCATGGAAGTCCAACTCCTCAACATCTTCCTGTTGATCAACAATAACATACTAATGCCAAGATCTGTAGTCCTTGATGGTGTCCATGGTGACATTTGTCTGAAACTTAACCCTTGTCTCCATAAAATCTGGGTACATTGCTCAGGCTTCTCTGT
Organism: Pinus taeda; assembly: GCA_000404065.3. Taxonomy (NCBI): domain Eukaryota; kingdom Viridiplantae; phylum Streptophyta; class Pinopsida; order Pinales; family Pinaceae; genus Pinus; species Pinus taeda. The sequence continues at coordinate 250,882 of APFE031430343.1, read as the reverse complement.
CCAGCTCATCTGAAAGCATGCACATCATTGTCTTCAAGGTGGCCGGACCAGCAACATACTCGTTTATGATGTCTGCACTGATGGGAAAGTCCAGGTTGGTGGCAATGCGCATCAACTCGTCGAAGTACGAGTCAAGCTCGAGTTGGACCTATTTCTTTGTCTTCACCTGGGTGAGAGTCCCAAGTGATGGGATCACATGTGTGTGCACCACAACATCCATACTCTTGAATACTCGTGCATGGGAAGCCTGTATTCTAGTGATGAACTATGGGAGTTCTTCATAATTCTGGATCTGACTCTGCATACGTGCTTTCAGCTCAACTGCATTAACCCTCATCATCTTAGGCAAGTGAAATGGGGTTCCCTTGTACTTCATCATCCATGTTTGCATGTCATCAACAACAACATGCAAGTTCATCAAGGTACGTGCTCTTCTAGCACATCGTTGTTGCCATTCGTTGAGATGGATGACTGCCCTGTGTATGGTACCAAACTTGGGTACAATACTTGCATAAATGTGTCAAGGGACAATACTTCATCTAGTATTGCCTTCTTCAATTCAGCTTGGGTGGATATTGTCACCAACTCTCCTTGCTTGGTCGTTTGTAGTTCCTTTTCCATTCGTTCATTCTCTGCTATTAGGAATCGAACAATTGAGCTAGTGTCTTCGGCATACACTCTAGTTGCATCAGCCAAGGCAGCTGGATGTTTGTGCACGTCATTCACGATCATTTGTTCCTCAACTTGTGCAAGAGACATATGATCCTCTGGAGTTGACACTATGAAAGACTGCATAACTCTATGTTGGGATTCATCAAATGAGTTGTTGTGCATCTCTTATTCTGGCTAATCACCAAGGATCTCAGTGCCTCCTTGGTCATTCAAGACTTGCTCATCATATGGATGCATTGAAGTGGGTGAGTAAACCTCTTTGTGGTGAGGCATGAGGTCGGTGTCCTGTTCCAACTCCTGCTGCTCCATGTCTGCATCCAGTTGTTTAAGTTCTTGTTCTATCTCATGAGCAAAGTCTTTCCCCTGCGATGGTTCACCCTATTCGCCTAATGCCATCTGTTTTAATGAATCAACTACTTGTACGAGCGCTGCTTCATCTGTTTGCACATGCTTCACCCCCTGTTGTATCTGTTGCTGCGACGCTTCCCTCTCCTGTTTGCGCAACTCTTGTTCCTTTTTGAGTTTCTCCCTTAGCTCATGCAACTCCTTCTCTGCTTCTTCCATTCTCTTCTTATCCTTTTGCCTTCGTGCGATTCACTTGTCACGCTACTACCTCTTTGTCTCTATAGCCATAGTTGATTTCTCTACAAGTGGATCTACTCGAAACTTGCATCTTTGCTACTCCTCCATGTGAACGACAATCTTCCTCTTACCTTTTTCGGGCACTGGTAGGCTTGCCTCTGTTGCCACTTCTGCTACTTTTGGTGCTCTCCATGATGTTGCTTCGCTAACCACTCCACAATGAAGCCAACCCATTCATTGGGTCTGGAGAAAATGTAGAAATATCTCCATGGATCCTCCTCGGCCCAATGACATGCCCCGTGGATCCATTTGAATTGAACTCTCATGCAGTGATCTTTCACAATGCAATGTGGGTCATACAAATTGTAGCTTTGGAGGTAAAATGGATACTTCTTCATCAGTTTTTCTTCGACATCTACTTGCTTGATACTCTGGATCTCATATAACCCAATCCACAACAGAAGAGTGGACCAAGGTGTCTTCTTCTTCCGATGCAATCTAGCTGTCAATCCTACCGAGATGTGATATGCTACTTCTTGCATGACAAGTACATCCAAGGAAAACTTTGGCAGAACATGCGGAGACTTCTCCGCACTGAACATTCGGATGAAAGTGTTGGACAGTGAGGCATACCAATCTTCCATTCACATGTAGGGTGGATCCTGTTCGAATATTATCTTGTACACAAGGGTGACAAAATGATTGTACAACTGTGTGATTACTCCTTTGAAGCTGCATTCAGACAACAACTTGAAATATGTGTTCACAGCAGTCTCCACCGTTGACCATGCCCACTCCAAGCCTGGTAACTCCTCTCGGGCACAGACTGCATCTAGGATGTAGGCAGACATGTAAATCTCTGCATGCATACCTCCGGGTGACTGTCGAGCCTTCATTACTTGTTCCTTCAGCTGATGAGCCAGTATGTCGGACCAGTTACATGATTTTCCTTCTCTAGCCAGTTCATCTAGTGCAACCAACCAACTCCGTGGGAAGGTTTCCATGCTTTCTTGACCATACAGTCGACAAGAAAATATGATCAAGTATTGGTACACCTTCCTCAGTATCTTTTTCTTATAGATCTGGTTGGGTGTCAACTTGAATCGAGCTGGCTCCTTTAACCAATTCTTTAGAATGTTTTTGGAGTTAGCACTATTGTTAGGTACGCTAAATGGATTCTCCATGACAATCATGAGCTCTGACATCTAATACATCTCATCATAAGCTCGTTCCCAGAAGGTTGCAAGATTCGTCCCACTGACATTGCTCAAGGTCATCATTTCGGGATCAGTGTGAGAGACGATCCATTGTATCATGTCCGCGCATGGGAACGCGGGATATCTACATGAAATTCGGTACAAGTCGAACTTGTGAATGTTCACGTACACCTAAAGGTTTTCGAGGTGTTCCCCAAAAGTTCCTGCAAATGTTTCATTGACCTCTTGCCACTTCAGTTTGATGTCCTTGTCTAGATACAACTTTGTATCTTCATAGAACGACAGACTAGAGGACACTTGCTCAACTGTTGCTCCAACTGCATCTCCATCAGTGTCCTATGATCTTGTTCTCTTGGAAGCCATTGAGATAGATGAACACTAGAAAGATTTGGAGACAATTAACATGCATGGCAAGAAATCTGTCAATGGAAACAAAGCAAATTCGGGGAATGACACAACACATACCTGGGAAATTGATGGGAAAGATTGGCTGTTGGATCTACGCAATGCGCAATCCAGACTGGTTATTGGCTGCTGGGATTGCACAATGCGCAATTCCAGCTGGGAGTGACTACAGGCTTAGGGATTGCATTGTTCAATTTTCTGGGCCAGCAGTTATGCCCCTCAGAAATGCACAATACAAATCAAGAAAATAACACTCACACAAGTGAATACACAAAAAGTGACAGAAATGTTGAAAAAGAGAAGTTGAGGCCACTTACCCGTGAATAGATGAGTCGGATGTGTCGAAGAGTCCTTAATGTGTTGTGGGATGTCAGAGCTCCAAGATTGATGTGAAAGAATGAGCTCTGATGCGTCGAATAAATAAGTTTGGGCTCATGACGCGCATGCCACAAATCTAGGAAAAAGCGACACTTGGAGGGAAGTTGCTAAAACAACTTTGCATGTAACCTTCGGCTGCTAAAAATATCTCCTTGAATCAAGGGATGCCTTTTACATGTTTCCTTTTTCTATTCCGAGAAAAATCAAGCCATGCATGCATGCAAACCAAGTTTCCTTGGTCCCAGTTGTAACTGGTCAACCAGACTACTCATGCATGAAGCTGCTCAACTACTTGAGAAAAATGCTCATTTTTGGCTGGCTGCCTAGGAGGTTTGCACAATTTCTGGGCAGAGCAGCTGACTGCCGCCCAAATTTGTGCAAATTCTTGGTTGAGCAGTACTGCTGGGGAAATTTGTGTAATTCTTGCTGGGAGTGTTGACTAGCAGAATTGCGCAATTCTGGAGCCCAGCAGGATGCCAGATAGAATTGTGCAATTTCTGGAGGGAAGGCTGGTTTCCCTCTAGAAATACGTAATTTTCTTGGAGAAGCTGCTCAGCCTAGAGTTGGACCAAGTCCGAGTGAACAACTTGTGAGGGAAATGCATCAAGTTGTGATCTACAGGCTACCTTTATGCAAGAAAACACTAAAGCTCATGTACTTGATGAAGCAAGACAAGGTGCTGTGAAAGGTTGGTACAGAGGCTCCAAAGCAGGCTAAGACAAAATTTTGGAGGGTGGTGTTAGTTGCTACAACACATATCCAAAAGAGTTCCAAGTGGGTATAGTTGAAAATAGTGAGGGTTCCCTCTCATCCTTCTGCTCATGGTAGGTTTCCCACTAGCTCTTGACGTGGGGGGCGGCTTTGAGGAGTGCAAAATTAATCTTTTCCCTATTGGAAAAATCATGAATTGAAAAATGCCCTTCCAACAGATTTAACCATCTATCTACAACATCTTCATCAATTTTGCCTTCAAATATGGGAGTTTCAAAGTTAAATTGTATCTTAAAGGGAGTGGTGCCTCCAGAGTGGCTGCTAGGTGAAGATGTGTCGCTCGTGGGCATCCGTTGAAGGAGTTGGGAAAAGTTATCCATCATCGCATTCCTTTATCGCTCTAGGGCTTTTTCGAGCAATATTTTGAAGGGATATCCTGCTCCCTCATATTTATTTTTTGCCTCCATAGGAGGTCATCAAGGTTTGTGAGGCTGGTCTTACAAAGGTTCAACCAGTTCGAGCCCTAACTCCTCATACCCTGACCTCGTTGTGGAGATTCAAAGAAAAACATTGAAAGAGCAGACCATTATGATACCACTGATTCAAACTTATGCAGGAATGCAACAAAATACAGATATACACATAAACACAGACATGCAACAGAAATAAAACTTCATTTCATTAATATCAAATAACTGAAATATGCCTACATACGGAATGGAAATAAACTAGCTCGAGCGATGGTAGCTTATCTATGAGAAGAGATGTGGTGGATACATGCCTCTGAAATATGTTACAATGAGGCTCAAAGGCCTATTTATTTTTTAGCAACAATGGAAAACCCTAAACATCCAAAAGCCTAAACCTAGGAGATGAAGTGCCAAAACTTTGGGCCCCATTGGGATAAGTTGGTACATCAACTTCCCGTGGTTGTAACTTTGGCATACGATCTCCATTTGACACACACAATACCTCGTCAAACCTTGTCAGAAATATCTATCCAAGGACTACAAATTTTGCTTGTAATCATTAATTGAATCCTCATGTTTTCCCATTTTACCAAAAAATATTGTCTAGGGCCTCAAAACGGCTCCAGAAGTTTAGGACCCAAAAATCTGCCAAAAATAGTAAATTGCGCTACAATTAAGGAAATTAAAAAATACAAAGAAATAATGGTAGGGATCTAAGTGGAATATGTGGGTGGCCACCAATATCCACCTGTATTAGTCCTCCCCCCTTAGGAAGCAATGGACCCCATTGCGTTGAGTGCCTCCATGAGATGGGTAAACTTTTGTTGAACTTAGTCCTTGGTGAGCCACTTACCTTTGTGCTGGAGTTGGCCAACTTTGACAACCAAATATAGTTGGATCTTCTATTGGAAATTGTTCTTGATCTTCATGTCCATGATCTAATTAGTTTTGGCCTATTCCATGCAGTCTGGGTTTAGCTCTATTGGCGTGAGTTGTTCTACAATGTCTGATGTGTCTAGTAATGGTGGAAAGTATGGCCGAAGGTGGTCCACATTGAACACTGGGTGCAGGCCATGGAATGGGGGAATGCTGAGCTCAAAATAATTGTCTCTCATTTCCTTGGTAATGGTGTAAGGCCCATATCAGATTGGTCTAAGCTTTTGATGGGCTCCGGTAAGGCATTCTTGTTGGAAAAAATGTTAATATTGAGAGGGGGTAAATCAATATTAAGGTTAATTTTAACTTTGATGCCAATTTATATTTCTCCATTCAAACTTGGCATCCATTTTATGTGAGAAACCATTAACAACCATAACAATAGCCATATCAATCAACACATGCATCACATTATGAGTAGCAAACACATGAGACATGGAGGTTTTACTTAGAAACCCTTTCGGGAAAAAACAATCAAAGCTTGTTGTTGTTATTGATGTAAAATAAGAGCACCTATTCTATTACGTCAATCTATTTGTGAACCACCACTCATGTGAAGCACCAACTCACTTTGATTGTTTTCTAGCACCCACTAGCAGGAAGCACCAACTCCCTCCATTTGCAGACACTTGTCCAGATACTAGAAGCACCATGTGAAGCACCAACTTCACAAATTTGCTGCAAGCACCAACCTGTAGCTCCTTGGATTTATGCAAGAACTAACTTGTAGGAGATACCAACCACCAAGCCTTCTCAAGCACCCACTGGAGATGGAAGCACAAACTTCCTATATGCAGGCTCCAACCCACACTCGAATAGGAAATCAATGTTCTCTATAGATGACAACCACTCTGCTTGATATAAGCTCTTTTGTCTTCTCACTTTGCAGCAACCCACTACTTTCTCAACAACAATCACTCATCACAACCTGTCATATCTCTATGTCCTTTTCTCTTCAACAACATGCACTTCAAATCTCAACCCCTTTTATTCCACGAACTCTTCTCAACCTCTTACACCGCAGCACAAGATCTCTCAGACTTCTCCCTCTGCATATTCACCTTCGACCTTTCTCACAACAACACTGACTCTCTCGGGGTCTTTCCTTTGCATAGGCACTCTTCATCCTTTCTCTCTAGAGCAAGCTCACTTGGCCTCACACAACAGTGCACTCACACAGAGCTCTCCTCACTGATCTCTCAACAATGATGCATTCCCCCAAAATTTCTCAACTATGCTCCTCTATTTTGTTCCTCTGCTGCACACTCATTGATGCTACCTCTGTTGCTTGTTTCCACACTACTCGAGTGCACCTCTGCATGTCTCTCCATCCTGCTATTATGTTTGAATTGGTCACTGCTACCTCGTTAACCACTAAGAATGGGCATATGAGTGATCTCCATAGTGAGAATTAGTTCTCAGTCCACCTGCACACTTTAACTAGGCACTATCCATGCTTATTTATGGCTCACAGAGCTTGACTATACTTCAGGATGACTTCTCTTCACTTCATTTAATACACTAAGGAGTGCATGGAAAGATCAAGAATGGCTCTCTTTTATCTTCAGACATGCCTCAACACTCGTTTTTGCACATCATGGTCCTCATCACCATTGAATCCATCAACCAATTCCTTTACATGATCGTGGTCCTTGTTGTTGACTTGTCCATCTCCCATACACCTTTGTGCTACCATTTCATAGATTTTACACCATAGTGCAATTTTAGAGCCACAAATTATCATAACTTTATTAAAGAGATGTTATGAAATCACAATATTCCAAAGTGCCTTTTTCCTCTCTTATGCTTAGCCCTTATCTCTTATTCTTCCACAATGGTACTGAGAGCTATTACCGTTGATTTAATATATCATTGTAGTGTTATATGAGAGCCCCTGCATATCATAACTTTTATTGAAAATACCTTACAGAATCTCAAAGTCCTGATTGTCTTTTAGCTCCCTATGTTTAACCCATTATCACATTTCCTCCATAGGACCAGGTGTCATGATCGTCGACATAAAATTCAGGTGCTAAGGCCTTCAGGCTCCCACCGGGGACGTATCTCTCTATGTTATAGCTCTCGCCCTTAGTTCTTTGGAACTCCCTCGACCATGTGCCACTTAATATTGGAAGATCCCTCCATTGTAGTTTTTTCAAATTGTGAACAGAGTTATGATGTCTTCTTCTTCTGAAAGACTCCCTAGCACTTGGGTCTCGATCTTCTGTTTACATCCTTAGTTCTATTGGTTTCCTCATCTAGGCATCAAAACATCAGAGCCCCTTTCATCGACGCTTCTCTCCAAATTACAATTACAGAGCAGTGTCGTAATTCCAACCTCCACATGGCGTATTTACAACACTAGGTGTGAAGGCCTACTCTATGCCCTTGGTCCTTTAGGTACCCTCGACCAAACGCCAATCAATATTTGAACCCCTTTCATTAGATCAAAACTTTCCCATAAAAAAATACGTAGGAGTTACAAAAACTCCAACCTCTAAAATTCCAACCTCAGAGATGACATCATGCTAATGTCATCAACACCACGGGGCGTCTCCTTAGTCGTGACACGTGTCTCCTGGATTTGCCTGATTAGGCCACCCAAAATGTTGAATATGATTACCACTTGTCCTTGGTACTGCCATGTCATGCTGATGTCATTTTCCTCATTAGTTTCTCAAAGCCAATCACCTGGTGCCATGTGTCCTATTGGAGGAGAGAGAAAGGGTCCCTCGGTTCTTGGGTTTTGAACTAATTTCTTTGTAAATACTTATCCTCGAAAATTAGATGCTTTTAAAATAATTTATTTTATAAGGGCTTACGAAAATCTGAGGTTCAAATATGCCAAGGTTCACGCTTGCTCTGGTATTCATCGTTTCAAAATTATGACCTCTAATATTTCAGTTGCCTCCGATATTCATCCTTCGAAAATTTTGGCCTCCGATATTTTGAGTTCTGATGTTCTACCTGCTCTGATTGACTGAAACTCTTTTTGAGTAGTGTAAGGAAAAACCCCATAAAAAACAAATTAATACTAAAAATACAGCCATAAGAAAATAGCATTGGGAACTAAAAAATTGTTAACCATTATATAAAACTTTCCTGAATTTCACTTCATTGAAAATATCATCTAATTTACATGTTATTAACTAAAACCATAATAAAGTCATATGAATATTATAACAACATAGGTATCGTTCACTATGAGACGAGATTTAAACTTGACTTGCCGCTATTTTCCCTCCTTTTTTGTTGGTCACCTCTAAGTGTGAACGTCGACGTGCTTAATCTGAATGCAATGATCCATCAGTTAACCTCCCAGCCTACTCCTTGGGTACTCTCCTTCCCCGCAGATCCCCGAGATGAAATGGGGTTGTATAATGGAGGAATGTATTAGCTCGTAGAGGAGAGCACTCCTTGGCTCAAGATTCCCCTCTCTAGATTCCTCTACCTCACCAAACTCACTATAGCTCATAGTCACTACTCCGACATAGTCTCATCCATTCAACAATAGGGTAAATAAAAGTCCTTCTTTTATAGGAGTCCTCATAGGTGACACTTGGCATTTCATGCATAATTAATTATTTTTGATAATCCAATAGTTTGATTATTCCTATTTATTCTCCTAGTTGTCTCTTGATCCCCCTTTTTACTCCTTAATTTGTGCTCATTACTAAAGTCAATTGATAAGTCAAGATTTGATCCCTTATCTGTTGGGTATACGACCAAAGTCCCACATTGACTAGAAGTGGGGAGGATCATGGTCATATAAAGATGGACAAATATCTCCATTGGTATGAGGCCTTTTGGGGTAAGTCCAAAAGCAAATCCATGAGGGCTTAGGCCCAA
>APFE031430343.1:227278-240519 GCA_000404065.3 Pinus taeda | reverse complement strand
GCAGGTGGTGCTCCATGTAAGGCGTGTGCTTCCAACGCATTGGAGCAAAGAATCCTGGTTGGTAGAGAGTGGACAGATGGATAATCATTTGAGGGGAGGCTCCATGGTCCTTTGTTCGAGGGGAGGATTGTTGGGTATACGACCAAAGTCCCACATTGACTAGAAGTGGGGAGGATCATGGTCATATAAAGATGGACAAATATCTCCATTGGTATGAGGCCTTTTGGGGTAAGTCCAAAAGCAAATCCATGAGGGCTTAGGCCTAAAGTGGACAACTCCTAGTCAATGTGGGACTTTGGTCGTATACCCAACATTATCTAATCCATAATCTAACTCATGTTATCTCTTAGATGGATATTCTTATGTTGGTTGTTACCACATGGAGGTTCTCTACATTTCTCTAAAATTTGTTTTATTGATCTTATTTTAGTTCACCATCCTCTCATCTTAATTAGGTTTAACTATTTTAGGATTAATATTTATCCTTACATTAATGTCCCTCTTTCCCCTTTTTACCTAATTAAATTACATTATCTACCTAATATTTTCCCACATGGAAAAGGTAGAGTTTTTAAGGTAAAATATTTTATTTCTTCCTATGATCCTCTTAACCCAAGTTTTATTCTTGATTTAATTACCTAGGTTTCAAACATCATTTACCCTTGATATGAATTTACCTGGTTTTCATATCTTGATTATATTTATTAATTTATTTATTTTTAATGATTCCAAGGGTGCCAAGTTTGGTTGTGCCCTTCAAGAAATTCCCTTGAAGTTACAAGGATTTCACGCCTAACAATTTTTTTGTGATGCCAAGGGTGCCAAGTTGGTTGTGCCCTTCAAGAAATTCCCTTGAAGTTCCAAGGGTGCCACATCACTTGCCTTTCAAGCATTCAGTGGCTACGAGGGGAAAGCATAGGTGCAATGATAGAGACCACTATCATCTCTTATGTTTCCTACTATAGTGAGACTAATAGTGTTGGGGATCAAGGAATCCACCTTGATACGTGCCCCCCAGTAAAATCCTCATGAGCGACCCAACTTTGGGACCTGCCCCCATGACATCGTGTTCTTCAAGGTGAAGGTGTTTCAACCTTTCCAACCCAATTCACGATGGGAGTGCTAGTGGGTGAGATCAAGGACACTGTTCCAACCCTCCCATGTAGTTCCATCCAATTGTACAACCACATCACCCATATGTGAGTCATTCGACCAAGCAACTAATCTGTGCCTGCAACCACTAATATATTATCATAATATAGATAAACATATATGGCAGGTTTCAAAATTGTCTTAGAATTTCAAAGATAAAATAATATAAATTTTCATCAAACCAGGTGTCGTCAACTCGTCATATGTGAGTGCCTCTAGTGGTTTCCTTCCATACTCAATAATCATCAGTAATAAGGTTTCTCAGTGTTAGTCAAATTCATAATAGCATCATCACCATCACCTAGTCATCATTGTTCATTGTAAACCAGAACTAATGCAAGTAGGTAACATAGGGGACACATCCATCATGGCTATCACATCATAACATCAATGGAAACATACATATCCATCAACGCTATCATCATCGTAACATCAAGAAAACATACTTTTCCATCAAAGTTATCATCATCATGATATCAATGGAGAGCATACATATCCTTTACTCCTATCATCATCATAAATTCAATACAGACCAAATATAACCATTTATGCTATAGTCATCATAATACTAATAGGTAACATACATAACCATTAATGCTATCTTCATCATAATATCAATGGAGAACGTACATAAACATCACAACCACTAATAATAGAGTCATGTGTGTAGATCCTTAACCTGAGGTCCTCAAAGAATAATCTGTGGGCCTTAGGGCTAAATAAATGGTAATGTCATATCATTGTCATTCAACTAGAGCAGGGCACTACAATCTCAATAAGCAGCTCCTTGGTATCAAATCAGAACTTTCTCAAACAATAATTCGAGTGAAGTCCCGAAATTCCCACATCTTCGATATTCCGTCCTCCTGTGGTCCTGAGGCTTTGACCTCCGATATGCTGCCTACTGTGTCCTTTCGATATCAGGTCCTGAAATTCGACCCTGCTACCCTGGTATCAGATTATAACTTTTGTAAAGGGGAATTACATTGTAGTTATGAAGTTTTGAGGTCCTTATATGCTAGCTTGCTCCAATATTTCAGCTTGCTTAGGACTTCAAGATCCTGACTTCAGCAGTCCATAGTTTTTTATCTCGATAACCATTCAGGGACTTCCACATACCATTGGAAAGCTATTTTAGAGAACGTTCGAGTGGAGAAGGTCTAAAGTAGGCTTTGAGCCCATTTGTAGCCTGAGAAATGGTGAAAAAATTCTATTCTTCTTCGCACCTTAGCCCTTCTCTTGTGCCTGGAATTCTAGACTCCAAACCACCATAGTCATAATTTTATGGCTTCTCCAATAAGCCTGATACTATGGTGAATCTCTACCAGAGACTAAAAAAACCATACGACTCCCCCTAAACTTGACACATAAATCACGTCAAACTAGCCCGATTACCATCATAGCTAGGCCAAGGGAAATCAAGGCCAACAGCCAGACAATGCCAACTACTCAACACATCTCCCAACATGATTGTTGGCATTAATGCCAACACAATTGTAATCACTAGCCATCCAGACAATACCAACTATCCAACAATCTCCCCCTTTGGCCTTGATGGCAACACCTCAACCTTATCACCACATTTTGATGGCCAAGCCTCATGTTGCTTCCACACTTCTCTTGGCATGAGGCACTAATGGATTTCTCTCCTCTACATGGGTGTTATATGGAATTTGCATCTATGGATAAACACATTTTCCCTAGGTGGGTGACTACACCTAGAACAACAAAAAGAAAGCACTTTAACCTTTTCCTATAGTAGATAGATGAGATGAAGGAACTTACTTGTAGTCTTTCGCTTCCTTGATCTCTTTTGAATCGCTCCCATCACTCCCACTTGAACTAAATCCCCTCAAAAGGTACCTGTATCAAGAGAAATAGAAACAAGAAATTATCAAAGCATACATGATCTATCTACTATAAAACAATGGAATTGAAGACATTGAAACACATAATCATCACAGATATGAACAAGAACATGAAAAAAGGAATAAACTCTTTATTAATGTAGAAGGAAGAGTATCACCCAATACAGTTCGTTCTAGTGCCACTCCTCCAGCTTCAATCCAACCCTCGCCACATCAAAAGCACACCATTCCAACATCATAACATTGCTTGACATGAACTCAATTCTCAAACCAGCAGAATTTCCTTAAAAAATTCAGATTCTAGCTCCCTTGATCACTATGATGAGTGCTCAATTTATAGGAAATGGAGGTGGTTTTATCATAAATGAGGGTATTGAATGGCCTTCCAAAATTGGAGTTAGTTTCCATGGAGCAAGGGATGAGAGGATAGGAGGTTAATTGATCCTTAGCCTATCCAATTTCGAGCTCATAGGAGGAGATAAGAGATGGGATCTTTCTAGAATCATCTAGAATCAAGGAATATTCCTAGAACCCTATGCAAATTTCACTCAATCTCGCTTAGCGCAAGTCAAAGAGGGCCTAAGTGCATTACATTGTAGGCCATAGTGGGCCTACCTACTCTGCAGTGCACTGTCTCAAGGCTTGGGCTGTGCTAGAGTCCCAAGGAGGCATTCTAGTAAGGCTTCAGGCCAGGCAAATTCATAGAAGGAGGCATTCAAGGAGCTGACTTGTCTAGGGCATGTAACAATTGAATTAGGGTTTAATAAGCCCTAAAAGTACTGATATGAAGGTTGAGAGTGATGTGCCCAAATAGACCTATAACAGTTTCCCCCTAAAGCATGAAGTCAAAAATAATAATGTCGAGTGATATGCTTTACGATGTGACAGAGAGGAATTGAAGCGGACGGTGACCTGCATCAATTGCAATACATAATATCGTGATATTTTGGATTTTTCATGAATTGCTGAGGGAAGGCATACCCATGCTAAGCATATAAACTTTCATTACATGTACATAGATAGTCGTCTACATACATAGTCCCATAATGGGATGACCATCAGTTTAAAGCCATCGTACAGATGATTTAGTACTCTCTTGAAATCGCAACCTGGATGGATGAAACTAGATCTGGGGCCTTCTATCTCGTCCAATCGTTCACTCAAGTACGAGTCTAACCATGTGAATATGTGATCTCAAGTCAAACATGGGAAGACACCATCTGATTTCCAGCCAATGATGTAATTCGTTGATAGATGTGAGAGAGATCATCGATAATGATAATGATTCTCAAGGTACTGCAGTACATTTTGCATGGTGTGAATAATTTTTTTCATGTCGAACACCATACAAAGTCTTACAGTCGAAGGCTAGTGATATCAACCTGTCCCTGAAAGCAAGAAACTTGCCATTGAAGTATGCAAGCCCCAAGGTACTGAAAGGGTGTTTCTAAGTCAACTTCTTGGATAATGTGCTGATGTCTACAAGAAGCGACTTGTCACAGGAGGGCCTTGATGTATCCCACATTAACAACACGAAGCGAATATAATGATTTTGGAGACAAATTGTGACTGACGACACAAGGTTTAGGGATGGTGGTCATGAAAATGAAGGTTTATGAGTATTGCAAAGTATGAGTTTTACTGAGTGACTTCTCTTGAACATGTCAGTGACATTGAATGTATTGGTAGCATTGATCCAAAACCAAAGTGATGGATGGTGTGATAGACCATAGGTATCATAACCATCAAGCAGATAACCCAACCCAAATAGTCATAGAGATGAAGTGAAAGTGTCATGTTCAAGAGTGACTTGCTATCATAAAGTGATTTACCCCTTTTCCCATTTTCCCCAGTCATTTCTAACCAATACCTCTTTATTTTTTAACAAGCTTGAGGAGGATAACATATGCTTGTAGTATAATTCCACCCTTCGGGTGAATCCACCGCTATGAGATGTTTTAACGAGCCTAGCGAAGGTGAAACTCGGTCTTGTCATGATGGACAAGTTTTTTGCTATTTGATGTTTTAACGAGTTTAACGACAATGAGAACTCAGTCATTTTCATGTTTAAAGAGTTTGAAAAGGGACAAAAAGAAAACTCCACATATTCTTTTTCATAAATTTTTCTCTCAAGTTCGAAAAAGCGTAAAATAATACAAGAGAGAACCTATTGACCATGTTCGATCAATGTATTCCTTTTTCATAAGTAATCGATCTCGGTTCAGAAAAGGGTTAAACTTATATTGAGTAGATGTCGTTTCCAATCCATTTATGAGCTGAAAAGGACAAGCACCCGACAATCTTTTCATGTTTCAAGAATCTGAAAAAAGCTTAAAGAGAACTCCACTTAGAGGAACGAGTGGTGTCTAGGATAGCAACTGGTTCCGATGATGTTGGAACTTCACAAAACATGTTGATTTATGTGAAGAGGTTGGCTTCCTCAAAAAGAGTAAAACAAACAAGTGAAAGCATATGATTGGCCAAGCAGATAGTGACAATGGAAGGAGAAAAACCAAGGCTCATCTGACAGAAGAGGCCAGAATGGCAATCATGAGGGTGAAAATGGAGATGGGTTCATTTTTACACAAGCTTGAACCATAGGGAACAATGCTTGGATTCGGTTTCATGTTTACACAAGCTTGAAATGAAAAACTATGTTTGGATTCAGTTTGATAATTACACAAGCTAGGTTCATTTTTACACAAGCTTGAACCATAAAAAAAACTATGCTTGAGATTGGTTTACATGCCCCCAGCATGATGACCCGATTCTAGGTGCATGCCCCCCAAGCTTCATTTCATTCACCTGAGTAGACTACTTGTGGCTATCAGGTGGATGGAATGAAGGTTCATTTACCAGATCAAATGAAAGACTCGATTGGGATTTTATGAGATCTAATCAAACACTCGAATTATAACTTTTCTCCAAGGGACCTTGTTTCATTTTTAATGAGCTTGAAACAAGACAAGGAACTCTACTCATATTCCTTGTTTATATTTTTTAACGTGCTTGACACAAACAAAGAACTATGCTCTGGGACCTGTTTCATTTTTTAATGAGGTTGACACAGTAAAAGAACTATCCTCATATTCCTTGTTTCATTTTTTAACGATATTGACACAAGACAAGGAACTATTCTCATAATTCCTTGATCATGACCCATAAGAGGTCATGACTTCAAAGAGGTTCTCTTTAGATGGGAGAACAATGCTCTGGAAGGGATATGTAGCAAGGAATCCATTAGAGAGATTTGGTTCCAATGCCCCCAGTACATAATGCACAACGTCATGGAATTTATTATCGGTTGATGTAGGCACAGAACGGGTTGCCACATAATTGACCCGTGGCGGGGAAGATACCATTGGGACAAAGGACCATTTAGCGAATATGGTTGACAAGAAACCATATTTGGACCAGGAAATGAAAGCTGGTCAACGGTGACAATTCTTCCTTCGTGCAAGAAACACATCACTCGAAAGAGTGTTGAAACAATAGCTCCCATGCCATAAACATAGTCGCACCCAAGAAGTAAATTGTAATCTAAAGGGCCTGGGACTACCATCACATTGAGATAAACAATTTTTCCTCCCAAAGTAATAGGCAACTAACGAAGGATCCCTAATGGTTGACTCGTTCCTCTATTAAAAGCCAACAGATTCTGGGTAACAGGCACAAATGGCGGTGAACCGAGCACTTGCCAAGAAGTGGAGGAAAGGATACTCACAGATGCACCTTCATCTATAATAGTGCCAGTTGCAATCATATTATAAACTTATACTATGATCTGGAAAGGCACATAAGAAGGAACACGACATCCTGCCGGTCGATTCCAATCAAAGGAAGTGACCAGACTACTTGGGGGGGCTACCGTAAGAATGGGAGAATTACCCCCTTGAGTTACAAGAATGGGAGGATTTTCCTTCGGCCTTGATGGAACGAGAGGGTTGCCTCCAAGATCATTGGAATCTGAAGAAACAAAAAGAAACTGAGTCGTATCATACTCACTCTCTATGGCAAAGGTACAATTAACTGAAGGTGAAATTGGGTCAACTGTTTCCTCGACTTGTGATTGGTTAGGTATAGACTCATGGGATTCACATCTAGAGAGAGTGGGTTTGACCGATGGTTGATTTGGATCAATCACTTCATCAACTAGTGAAGGATTAAGGGAAAGTCTCATGTAACCAGATGGAAGTCGCTGCGGAGAAGCAAGACGGTTATCCAACACTTTTTGGGCTTCATCCATATAGGGACAAAGGTGAATGGAGTGATTCCCTTTGCATAACCTACAGAGAAACTTAACTTTACGCTCCTTTCCATGAACTTTACTACCACTAGTTGAGGGTGTGTCACCATCATGATCTCTAGAAGTTGATGGCACAAGATGATTTGAACGAGAAGACCATTCTTCTAAGATCTAAGGAATACCAGAACAATTTTGAAGAATATGGTCTTCCGTACAAAGTTTGCAAGGATATTGAAGTTTGTGAGGCTTATCAGATGGTTTTTCATCAGAAGTTGCATTCGAAGCAATGTTTCTTGGTTTCCCCCTTGCTGAGTTTTCTTCTTCTTCTTCTTCTTCCCTTTCTTATTCTTCTTATCCACCTAGTTACTAGTATCAATATGTTCACCAAGTGAAGAGGAAGAAGGGGAGGAAGAAACAATCGATGAAGAAGGTAAAGGGTCAACTTTAGGATCAACTGGAGGTTGATTTTGTCCAGTTGTAGGAATATTCAGTTGCGGGGCCAAGGAGGTTGAGAACAACCATACTGGAAAGCTGATGGTAAGTCCCAAAAGGGACAATGTAGCCATACACTAATATTTCCAAAAGGAGGAAAAGGACTAGGATTCCCATCAATAGGAAATCCTTGATCGGTGAACTCCAGAGTTGTTGCCATATGTATCAACCTAAGATCAACTAAGGAGTGATGTGGAGGATTTTATCCGCGGCTAGTTAATTTTATTATAATCAAAATAACATCACAAAACAAAAGAGGGATAATCTAGGTAAAAGGATTACCAAGTAACTGTGAATTGCAATATACTGCCTCAGTAAACCAAGGACTTAACATACGTGCAGGGAATCTCCCCAAATGTTTTTTTCGGTGTATCACAATGTACAAGGTGGCCGACTCAGTTACCTAAGGATGGATATCAACCTAATGTATTCCTCCCATATATACCTGAAATTATATGGAGACCCAATCCATGCTAGTGTTGTCTAATGCGAAACCGCATAGTGAGAGCATTCCTTTATAATTTTCATCCTATAACACCGCCCTATATACCTGAAGGTACGTGGACAAGCTATGATATACTTACGTACGCGGATTGAGGTATCACACTCAGAATGTATCGCAGACAATTAACGATAGCTACTATGTTTTACGACGTCGGAACACGTCTCTAGCCTAGGACCTCTAAATGTTATTCGTTAAGTGACAATGCTCCATTAGGTTAATTGAGATCAATTTTAATTTGATCTTGTTTAAGAGTTTGTCTTTCAGGTTCACCGTGTGATGTCTTTGAAATTCCTAGAATTCAACTATGGTGAGAAACATTCTTTCCATTTTATTTGAACAATGAAAACCTTAACTACAAGGGATAGAGCAATCAGAATGTTTAATCAAAGAATATAGCGCACATCTAATGCAACTTTCCCTATACTATTCCTACAAGTACACACAAACATCTAAATGCATAATGCAAGTTTTTATTTTCATTTCCATTAATGTTTAGATGAAAAATATGGAACTAAATGGACATACAATCAAACAATACTTTTCGTAAGAAACGAAGACTTTACGACAATTCCTTTTCAGAAAAGATTAATCGACTATAAGCTAACTTTGACAATGAATTGATAATGATAAGAAATCATTTAAGAAACACTAAATAATCAAGGCCAAAGTAGGGCTAGGAGGAGAAATACAACTGGATTTCCGAACCACAAAAATCGTTCATCTTTCAGCAAGCAAAAACAAAAGCAACTTTGGAAAAATCAAGCCAAAGGTGGGTCTTTTAGCCTAAGAGGAATCAATGCAGGATAGAGAGGGAGAAAATGTGCTACAATGCATTGCCTCTAAGCTAACACTGCTCTGGAGTGCACTGTGTCAAGACCAACACTGTGCTGGTGCCAGAGAGCCAAATCAAGAGACATTCAAGCACAATTTTTGACTAAAAACACTTCAAAAAGACTGGAACAAGATCAATAAAGTCAATAAAATTCTACTAGGGTGTAATATGATGAGGGAAAGCCACCAAGAACAATAGTCGTTCCCCAGTATGGTCGCCAATTTGTTATATGGAATTTTCACCTACAAATAAACACATTTTCCCTAGGTGGGTGACTACACCTAGAAGAACAGAAAGAAAGCAGTTTAACCTTTTCCTATAGTAGATAGATGAGATGAAGGAACTTACTTGTAGTCTTTCGCTTTCTTGATCTCTTTTGAATCGCTCTCATCGCTCCCACTTGAACTAAATCCACTCAAAAGGTACTTATATCAAGAGAAACAGAAACAAGAAATGATCAAAGCATACATGATTTATCTACTATAAACAATGGAATTGAAGACATTAGAACACATAGTCATCACAGATATGAACAATAATATGAAAAAAGGAATAAACTCTTTATTAATTTAGAAGGAAGAGTATCACCTAATACAGTTCGATCCTGTGCCACTCCTCCAGCTCCAGTCCAACCCTCGCCACATAAAAAGCACACCATTCCAACAGCATAAAATTGCTTGACATGAACTCAATTCTAAAACCAACATAATTTCCTTACAAACTTCAAATTATAGCCCCCTTTATCACTATGATGAGTGCTCAATTTATAGGAAATGGAGGTGGTTTTGTCATAAATGAGGGTATTGAATGGCCTTCCAAACTTGGAGTTAGTTTCCATGGAGCAATGGATGAGAGGATAGGAGGTTAATTGATCCTTAGCCTATCCAATTTTGAGCTCATAGGAGGAGATAAGAGATGGGATCCTTCTAGAATCATCTAGAATCAAGGAATATTCCCATAACCATATGCAAATTTCACTCAATCTCATCCATCGCAAGTCAAAGAGGGCCTAAGTGCACTGCAATGCAGGCCACAGTGGGCCTGCCTGCTTTGTAGTGCACTGCCTCAAGGCTTGGGCTGCACTAGTATCCCAAGGAGGCATTTCAAGAAGGCTTCAGGCCAGGAAAATTTCATAGAAGGAGGCATTCAATGAGTTGACTTTTCTAGGGCATGTAACAACTAAATTAGGGTTTGATGAGCCCTAAAAGTGTCGATTTGAATGTCGGGAGTGATGTGCCCAAATAGACCTGTAACAATGGGCCATCACAACTTCTCCAATTAATCTATCCCCCTTTGACATCAATGCAAAAGGGCTACAAGATACTTTTTCTCCCCCATGCAATCACTAAGGGTCTATTTGTTTCTCTATAAACTTGACATATGTGATATGCTCCCTCTAAACATATACTTCCTCTTATTTGAATGCCTCTAGTTTTGAATCCCTTAGGCTACTAGTTACATACTCTCTCCACTTATGCACCCTTTGTATCAATTAAAAATAATTTATACCAATTAAAATTGCTCATGGTATCTCTTAAGTGATAAAAAGGTGTCTTTTAACCCCTATTTACCCTACATTAATTATCAATCCAGGTACGATTTTTTATCTCAAGAGTGTACTCAATCTGAGGCGGTCACTTGTTGAAGAGTAATGCTTAAAGTATAGTGCTTACAAAAGTAAATGAATGCTAGAAACAAGATCTAATTGCAATGGCAAGAAACTACAAAAATCATCAGTCAAGGATGCAGCAATGATAACTCTTTCCTTTGTAAACTGATGTAAATGAGAATCAATCACAGACAAGATCTCCAATCTAAGAACTTAGACAGCAATAGTCAATGTTCGTTACAGTTGTAGACCTTTCTATCCACACTCAAGTAAATGCTGGAAATAACAATTCAATTAACAACAAAGGAACATCGACTAATTCTATTGAAAAGATCGAACAACAAAGCTTAATCTACAGGAATGAATTGAGCAACAATCTTAATGGAAATGTATTGAGCAGCAACCTTCAACTAATAAGGATATTGAACAACAATTCTAAGAAAGGAATAGCAAATCTAAGTAAACCTACAGAAATTGAACAACAAACTTAGTTAAGTGAAAACACGCAGCGACTATAGAATCAGTAACCTTATTCTAGCATACAGGACATTAACCACAGGTATAAATGAACGACAATTGCAATTATAATTGAACAACAATGAAATGAACAGCAATCGCAATTATACGTGGACTATAGCTAAATCAACGAAAATCACAACTATAAATGAACAACAATATCAATCTGTAAATGAACAACAATATCAATTGTAAATAAACAGCAGTATCAATTTGTAAATGTACAACAAATAACAACTGTAAATAAACAACAGAGTCCGAATTAGACAATGCAATATGGTTTCAGAAGGAATAGCATAACATTTTCAGTTGTGAATAATAATTTTGCTATTTGATTGCGATTTCGATCTAATAGATCAATTCAATGAAATGTTCAGGAACAACAGATTACTGAATAAAGCAAATAAAGAGAATGCAAAGGAAATCAAGCCACACACGACTGTAATCATAAAATAATGATACAAGAAGCAAGTGATCCACTAGGGCCAGGCCCTTAGCCACCAGGAAAGCACTGTTGCGGTTACTCCAAGATCAAAAGACAGAACAACAACGAATTTATATATTAATCATAAATGTAGAGTTACAACGATCGCTCTTCAAAGAGAGTCAATGATCAAAGTTAAGTTTACAACAATAAGTTCTACAAATTAACAATAAAATCCGCCCCCTGGGCTACCAGCGCTGTCCCTTTTTATAATGGCCAGGCAGAAGTATCAAGAGTACCGATAAGCCTTGAAACAATGATCCCTCTGGATCAAAGGATCCCAAGGGATTTGCTTTGTCTTTGATTTCCAGTTATCATTTTGTACTCTTGCACTGATGCCGCGTTTTCTCTTCCTTTTCCTGGATCATGCGTTCCGATCTTGATTTCCTCGTCTGGATTCAGATTCTTGTCAAAGGGAAAGCAGTTGCTTTTGCTTTGTCTTTTCCTCCAAAATAGTGATTTTCCATTTTCTTCACTTTCTGTATAGAAAAAGACAATAATTAGTCATTTTGCATTGATCACAAATCTCCTTAATTCTATCATAATTCTTTAATCATATTGCCATCTTAGAGTGTAAAGAAGTTGAGATTCAAAGGAAAAGATAAAGAAATAAATGGTAAACACATACCTTTTCCATTGCTCAACACACCCCCCTGCTTACCCTTTTTCATGCCCTCATGAAAACATTGTAATTTACATGCAAGGAAGTTAGGGAATAGGGTGGATAAGGATTTTCATGCAGTGGTCTAAAACCATGATTTCTAGCTAAAGTTTCAAAAATATGCCCTGTCTGGCCTTCCGGCAATTCATATAGGGCTCTATACCTTGGTGCAGGGTACCAGATGACTGGACTTCGAAACCTACAGCCTAACCAATGCAGGCCTCTCTCAATATGAGGTCACTATAGACAACCAGGCGATCATCAGTAGGGGTGATTTTAGGGGCGAATGTTCGCCCTTTGGCACAATTAAGGGGTTTTAAATTTTTAGTGGGCGAATATTTTGTATCATAGTACATTTTTACAAATCACCTCAAATAGTCCACCTTATTTTAAGGGAGAGGGTAAAAAAGGTAAATTTAGCCCTTGAAATTAGGAGTTACAACCTTCCATTCGCCCATTTTCAAGAATAGGTTTTATTTAAGTGAATCCTACGGGCCAAAGGCCTAAATACCATATTTATAAAAGAGGTATGGTAAATTAATAAAAATATAAATAAATGAGAGGTATGGTAAATAAATAAAAATATAAATAAACTAGGCGCATGGTAAATAAATAAAACCTCTTTTTATATTTAGTCCATAACCCTCGTTCTATTTATGGAGGCTCAAGAAAGAGGTTTTATTTAAGTGAATCCTATGGGCCAAATACCATATTTGTAAAAGAGGTATGGTAAATTAATAAAAATATAAATAAGCGAGACGTATGGTAAACAAATAAAACATTTTTTTACATTTACTCCATAACTCACCTTGTATTTATGAATGATATGGTAAATTAATAAAAATATAAATAAACGAGAGGTATGGTAAACAAATA
>APFE031430343.1:193823-227231 GCA_000404065.3 Pinus taeda | reverse complement strand
CTATAACTTTCCAACATATGCTGGAGTAAACAGATTGTAATTTGGGTAATTTTTCTAATTGCAAATGGGAACATACTTATGTATTGGCAGGGTGGTTACGAGGTCCCTAGAAGTGGAGTAAACATATTGTAATTTGGGTAATTTTTCCTATTTGCAAATAGGAACATACTTGTGTATTGGCAGGGTGGTTATGAGGTCCCTAGAAGTGATGCATTTGAATTTTTCTTGGTTTTATATATAGTATTAGGTTTTTTCTCGTGCTTTCTGTGAATGGCACGGGTGAATTTTATCTTACACCCACTAGATTATCGATCGATATGTAATTTCGGTAATTTTGATTTCAAAAGATATTTTAAAGAAATGCAATGATTTCATTTGTGTATTCAATAAACACAAGATTTTATAATTGAGTAAAATACTCGCCATGCCTGGTGAGAGATTCGCCAAAAAATCATATATACATATCATATTATTGATAAAATCGCCTTTCATTTTTCCTATATACCATGGAAATTCACCCATTTATTATACATGTAAATTTAGGGGGGGTTCTTAAAATTTTCCCTGATCATCAGCTAGCTTAAAATTTTCTTAATTGAATGGCTCTCAGTCATGAACATTTCGATTGGAAGTCTTGTATCAGAGTTTAGCTGCTGCTATGGAAAGGTCTTTGATGGCTAGGAAGTATTCTACCCCTTGTTGGACAACTGCTGTGTGAATGGGTCCCAATGTCTGGATCACACCTTGCTTTCTCATTAAGCTTCTATGCTTATTCCATAGTCGTAATGGGTTTCTTGGTTCACCCCTTACCCACAGATCTAACATGTTCTCCTGTCTCTGAAAGGTATTATGGGCTTTAAGCCACTTTATCTGGTTAACAGCAAAATAGATGAATGTTTGGAGCCAGATATCACCCACAAAAGGGCTAGGGTTTTCTTCTGTTTCACCGTCCAACACAATATTATGCAAATAAAAATCACATAGAAATCACTGGACTTTCACCCCATAATGTTTACAACAGTTTATGAAATCATCAATATTTTTAACTCTATAGGAACTCCTGCCTTGACAGCTTTAATTTTTAATTGTAAGTATCTTTCCATAAAAAACAAAGCATAATTTTTGGCAGGTGCGCTACAGTCTAGAACATCAGTATATATAGAACATAAGATATCCATTTGACTCATAACTGTGTCTATTCTATTGGTTACCTTTTTAACTTTTTCCTCTGCCCTACGCCATCTATCGAAGGCCTCGCTCTCCAATGCATTGATGTTCTTTACTTGCTGTTGTAACTTTTGATATTTCTCCCGAGGAACAGTTTCCTCTGTGAGCTTTTCTATCGTTTGTTGGGCCTGTGCCAGATCTTTTTGAAGTCTCACTATCCTCGGATCATTATCCATCATAACATTTTTTGGCTGGAGATCTACCTGGATCTCCTTATTGCGACATCTGGTTCTTATAGTCTGCATTTCTTTCTCATCAACTGTCTAGTCGGTCGTGATGCTAGAGGACAATGCCTTTGTCTGGACGTCCTAGTGTGCTTTCTGTTTGGGCCTTTGCGTTTATAACAGCTGCATGCTGTTACTTGTGGTCCTAAATGATAATGGGTTCGGTTTGAGTCCTTTTGGTCTTCCTTTTATGGGGTTTCGTCTGGGTGGTTGCATCCTTTGTTCCAGGAGTTCTTTTTGAGATTTTCCCCATTTTTAGGACCCTTATTTGTTGTCTGAGTTGTTTAACTACATTTACTAGTCTTTGTTGTTCCTTTCGCAGCCTTTGGATTTCATTCATTTTCTTCGAAGGAACAACTGTTTCTTTTCTTGGGCCTGGGCTTTGTTCTTCAGGGATTGTACCCTCGCCTTGGCCTATTTCCATGTTTTCTACTTGGAACACTTCTTCAATATTCTCATCCTGCTGATCAGGGTTTTCAAGGATGGAAATCCTAGGTTGATCTGTTATTTCTCGAACGGCTTCTGCCTCTACTTCTTCTTCATCATTCATTTCTCCAGATGCACTCTCACTATGAGCAGAGTGTTCCTGTGATTGTCTTTCCTCTTCCTCCTCATCGTTCATTTCTTCAGATGCACTCTTATTGTGATCAAAGTGCTCCTGTGATGGTCTTGCCTCAATATCGAGGTTAAGTGGGCTATGGGGTTGGATGTATTCCCCCATGTTGGCCAAAATTTGGGCCAATTTGTCTTCTTGCATAGGGTTTTGTAATGGAATTTCGCTGGGTTGCTCTGCTTCCTCCCCTTCTTCCTCGTCAGAGTGCTCAGTTTCCTCTTCTGGTTCCTCTTCTTCAATTTCTTCTAATTCTTCTTCTTCATTTTCCCCTCCTTCAAGTTGTGTGGGTTGCTCATCCTCTGAGTCATATATCTCTACTGGCTAGCTACTGCTTTCTTGGGGATTCCCCAACATTCCTCTGCTTCTGCCCAATTTGGCAGACTATCTTCGTTTCTGCGGTCTCATTGGTGTGCTATTGGTTCTCTTTGATTTTGGGGTTGCTAAGGCCAATCCCCCATCTATTGAGAATATCAATTCTTCCCAACTACTTTGCTGTTGAGCGAGACTGTAACTGACTATTAGCTGAATTAAGCCGTGATGACTTACTACTGTTTCTACATGACAAGATTTTATCATACTTCGAGTAGCATCATGAAATAAAGAATTTAAGTATGTGGGCAAATTTACAGCACATTTTTGTTTTAACACAGCTAACAGTTTGAGATGGCGTGATCTTACCACATCTTTTCTGCCATCGCAGGTGATGTAGTTTTGTACAATCCTGGCTAATTCTTCCCATGGCTCTCCTATGGTTGCAGGCAGAACTCCTTTTCCTTTGATAGTAAGGCTCTATCCTTCATCCCGGAAGATGGTTATAGCGTCTTGAAGTCTCACTTTCTTCTGGGTCCATACTGGTCCAACAGCTGGCAGTCCCGATACTTCAGCAATTATCGCGTCTTTACTATTATTTGCCTCCCCCTCACCATGGAATGATCTTTCTGCAAATTTTGCATAAATTCAATGGTCAGCGTCTCATTAGACTGTTGTAGTCGGTTAAGGTAGGAAATCCATCCTGATCTTATTAAAATTTCGCATGTAGCGTCTGAGATCATTAACACCTGCGGCTCGCTGCGTATCTATCTGCCTCCCATCTTTGTTCAAGCTTAGCACACTATTACTTTTTTTCAGAGCAAAATCACAAAAATGGCGATGGAACAGCAAGCTGTTCAAGCTTTAGCACACTGTAAATTTTTACGGAGCAAAGACACATAAATGGTGATGGAACAACAAGCTGTTCATATTGGGAAATATCAATACCATTAAACTTACTATTCCTGAGTTTTGATGGAGTCATAGTATCTCCAAATAAGGAATAGACACGTATGCCAACGTATTATGGAGATCACCCACGCCCCCCTGAAATGTGATAGACCGTCCTCGGTCGAAAAATAAAGGAGCAGCATGCTGGACTACAATCGTACAATAAAATAAAGGAACTATGTATATATCCATGACATGATTACAAAAATCAGCGGATTACTGAAATGGAGGCTTATGATGGGAATCACAAATAGATATGGAAATGCCATGAAATGATGCAGAAAATAGGGCAACTGACGTAAGTAAAAGTTCTTATGTGGTCATTATCCACTTTAACCATTATGATTGATTTACAATTGATTTTTCATGTATAAAAGGTTTGAAAGGGTTATATAACATATTCTCATTTGAAATCAATATAAAGATATAAGAAAAAGGGTTTATAATGACTATTGGTGTATGAAAAGTATGACTTCAATGCCATCAACAAAGCTCTGTTGCCTACAGGGTGTCCATAACCTTGACAGAGTTGCTTGTTTCACCCTTGGAACCATAATCCTTTGTGTATTCCTAGGAAAGTGTTGTGCGATGTCAGAATGGAGGCCATTGTGCTGGCTTGGTAACCAGATGAATCACAATGTCATTCACCAGGAAGGAGTGAAAGGTGTTTAGGCCGGCTCGTGATGAGACCTCCTATTCCAAGGACTTTTTTATTTTTCTGATATGCCTCTTGGATCATATCCCTTGTGTGGTGGCCATAGTGGAAATTCCACTTCACTTGCTTCCTTATGATCATGGTAGGTTGGCTCTTTATGAGACCCCCTATCCTTGATCTGACGAATCATGTTAGTAATCATACAGATATATATTTTTCTTTTCTTCTTTTCTTTTCTTTTATATAGCACTTTCCTATTTATATACAGAGGGTGGCTCAACACTCGTTAAGAGTAGAGATGGTGGAAGAAGTCTGAACATCTCAATATAAGAAAACATGTCGTTATTCTTATTCAATAATAATGATCGAAGAGAATTATGAAGATTTAAGAAAGAACCAACATGATAAAAATAATCAATCAAGTTGGTTTTAGTGAAAATAAAGACAGCAAAGTGACATAAATAGTTGTGTCCTTTCCTCTTTTTTCTTATCGATTCAAAGCAATTTCTTTAAAGATAATGATTTTTCTTTGATTTGTTGATTTCAGTATCCTCTAGTTTTTGTGTTCTTGCACAAATGTATAGTTGTGCCTTAAATGAACCATTATTCACAAAAATCCTCTAAATGATAAAACACACACACACACACACACACACATAAAAATGCACTCAAAAAGTGTTGTTCCTTAAATGGAACAGCTTTTGTTACCTAAGAGGGACAACAAAAGAATATCTGCACGCAAAAACTGGGGTTCCTTTAAGAGGAATAACAAGCAAAAGAAAAAAATACACTCGAAATTGTTGTTTCTTAAGAGGAATATCAGTTGTTCCTTAACGAAACAGCAAATAAAGCAAGCACAAAATAAAATACCACTCCTTTGGTGGAACAACTTAAGATCATCCGAAATTGAAACCGCTAATCCTTCAAAAATAACGGCAGAAAGAGAAAAATGCAAAGGAGGGTTGTTCCTTTAGAAGGAACGACAAAACAATCTGGCGGAAGTGTTGTTCCTTCGGAAAGGAACAACAAAAATGTAGAAATGATGTTCCTTCGGAAAGGGAAAATAGAAAATGAAATGTTGTTCGTTCGGAAAGGAACAACAAAAATGCGGAAATGTTGTTCCTTCGGAAAGGAACAACAAAAAACGAAAGTGTTGTTCCTTTGAAAAGGAACAACAAAAAACGAAAGTGTTGTTCCTTTGGAAAGGAACGACAAAAATGTGAAAGTGTTGTTACTTCAGAAAGAAACAACTAAAAACGAGAGTGTTTTTCCTTTGGAAAGGGACAGCAAAAATATGGAAATGTTGTTCCTTCGGAAAGGAACAACAAAACGTGAAAGTGTTGTTCCTTCGAAAAGGAACAACGAAGAATGTGAAACTGTTGTTCCTTCGGAAAGGAACAACAAAATGAGAAAGTGTTGTTCCTTCGGAAAGGAACAACAAAAAAATGAAAGTGTTGTTCCTTCGGAAAGAACAACAGAATGCAAAAGTGTTGTTCCTTCAGAAAGGAACAACAAAAAGCGAAAGTATTGTTCCTTCAGAAAGGAACAGCAAAAGATGAAAGTGTTGTTCCATTTCGAAGGAACAACAAAAAGGCGGAAATGTTGTTCTTTTGGAAAGGAACAACAAAAACGAAAATAAATGCATAAATGCAAAAATCTGTACAGGAAATAGTTTATACAAGCAGAAAAGAAAAAATTATGTACAAAGTTTAAAAACAATGAAATTATTTAGTGAACTAATGTCGAGGAAGGATTATTTTCCTCAGCAAGAATCTGCATATCAAAATCTTCCCGGAGCTGCTAGTAAAAGGATTCCCGAGTAAGAGGTTTATGGTACAGTCGGACTCAGTGGCCATATGCTTTAAAGGTATGTCCAGATACGTCAATAGTAGTCAAAGTAATGGTGCCATTTTCATGCACTTTCTGGATTTCATACAGTCCAAGCCATCAATTCTGAAGTTTCCTCGGAAAATCCTGAAACCTGGAGTCATATAGGAGTGCCCAATCTCCTTCGTGGAAGATTTTTTTTTTGATCAGGGCATCGTGCCATTTTTCTCTCTGTTGTTGGATTAATGCCATGTGTTGAAGATCTGAGAGCCTAATTTCATCTAGCTTGTTAATTTGCTGTAATCTGCTAGTTTGGGCCTCATTTAAATCCAGACCGATCTCCTGTGCTTTTCTTAATGTTTGTATTTTGAACTTTATTGGAAAGATGGGCTCTTTTCCAAATACTAGCTGATATGGTGAATAACCGGTGGTGTTTCTCCACGTTGTTCAGTACGCCCACAAGGCCTCCGACAATCTTGAAGCCCAATCACACCTATGTGATGCAATGGTTTTTGTCAATATTGCCTCTATCACTTTATTCGTGCTCTCTACTTGGCCATTTGCCTGTGGGTGATACAGAGTGGTAATTTTGTGTTGAATGTGATAATTTTTAATGTTGCAGCGATTTTATTACCTACAAACTGTGGTCCTTCGTCTGTGATTTTGTCCCTTGGGAGGCCATATCGCACAAATTTTTGGAACAGGAAATGAATCACAAAGTCCTCTGTAGCCCTTGGAAGTGCCTCTGCTTCAACCCATTTGGTAACATACTCTGTTGCTACTAAAATATATGTTTTCTAATTTGATGATGGGTTGATCAGACCAACAAAATCGAGCGCCCAACACTCAAATGGTTTGATTACTAACTGTGGGTTCAAAGGCATTTCGTCGGACTGTCTAGGGCGTCCTACTCTTTGGAAACTATCATAGGCTTGCAAAAACTTCTTAGCATCTTTGAAGATTGTGGGCCAGTAATAACCTATTTGCAAAACCTTGTGACCAGTCCTTCAATCTGCGAAATGTCTGCCACACGGTCCGTCATGACAGGCTTTCAGAATGTCAAATATTTCATCTTCACAGATGCATCTTCTGATGTGCATATCTACCCCTGTATGAAATAAGTAGCCCCCAATCCAAGAAAATTAGGTACTACGTTGCACAATACGTTTTCATTCATTGGGGGTTAGATGCTTTGGTAATTTGCCTACCGCTAAATAATTTGCAACATCAGCATACCAGGGTGTCTTGACAGTAACAACAAACAAATGCTCATCTGGGAATTGATCTTCGACTGCTGCTACGTCCACTGGCTTCGGCATTTGTGAGAGAAAGCCAGCTATATGATTCTCTTTTCCCAATCGATATTTTATTGTGATGTCAAATTCCTACAGTAAAATCAACCATCTTGTTACCCTACCATTTGTAATAGGTTTATTTGCTAAATATTTTATGGCAGAGTGATCTGTATATAAAACAACAGGATAACCAGTGATATAATGGCTAAATTTATTTACAGCATGTATTACAACCAAAAACTCATTTTCAGTAACGGTATAGTTTAGCTCAACATGAGACAAATTCTTGCTAAAATAATAAATTGCATATGGTCTTTTGTCTTCTTCCTGCCCAAGGACTACTCCAATAGCTATGTCTGAAGCATCCGATGAAATTTGAAATGGCAGGTCCCAATTTGGGCCTCTGAGCACTGGGGTTGTTGATACAAGATTTTTCAGATCCTCGAAAGCACGGTCGCATTTATCTGTCCAAACAAAATCAACATTCCCTGTTAGTGTGTATAGAGGTGCAGCTATTTGAGAAAAATGTTCTATGAATCTCCTATAATAATCAGAAAATCCTAGAAAACTGCGTACCTATGTTTGTGTGTTAGGAGTAGGTATTAACAAAATTATTTGAATTTTGGCCGGATCTACCTGTATTCCAGCCGCTAAGATATAATGGCCTAGGATGAGTCCTTCGGTCATCATCAGATAGCACTTTTCATGGCTCAAGTAGAGCCTGGTGGCGATACATCGTTGCAACACCTTTTCCAATGTGTCTAGTGCTGGCTCGAAATCATCTCCGTATAGTGTGAAATCATCCATGTATACTTCGAGCCCTTCATTTATCAAATCTGAAAAGATGCTAAGGATGGCCCTCTGAAATGTGGCAGGGGCATTGCATAGGCCAAAGGGTAGGACTCTGTAGGTAAATGTTCCCCAAGGACAGGTAAAAGTAGTTTTGTCATGGTCTTCAGGGGCAATCTGAATTTGATTGTATACACTGAAGCCATCCAAGAAAGAAAAGAATTTCTTTCTTGCTAATGTGTCTTATACCTTATCAATGAATGGAAGGGGAAAGTGGTCTTTTTGTGTTGCTTTGTTTAATTATCTGTAATCTACACAAATCCTCCACTTTCCATTCTTCTTTGGCACCACTACTAGTGGAGAGACCCACTTGCTATTGGAGATTGGATAAATAAAGTTTACATCCAAAAGTTTTTGTAATTCAGCTTTCACAATATCTTTCAGGTGAGGGTTGAGTCTCCGTTGGGGTTGGAAAATGGGTCTAACATATTTTTCTGTATAAATGTGGTGCGTACATAGCTGGGAATCGATTCCCTTCATGTCTGGATAACCCCATGCAAAAGCTTCCTTATATTTTCTCAGTAGTTGGAGCAACTTTTCTTCTTGTTCAGGAGTCAAGTTTTTGTTAATGTCAAGGTTTTTCCTGGCTCAATCTCGATAGTTTTGTTGTTTGAAATAGAGGTAGTGGGTATTGATTGGTCATGAGTGTCTTTGAGTGGATCTTCTTCTAGTTCATTGTCAAACGCTACCTCTATCATGTGACGTTGTACATGAGATCTGGATTCAGATTGGTTAATGAAGTTGTTAATAACATCATCCTCTGTTTGATATTTAAAATCAAGGGCATATTCTATAGTTAATGGGGACCTAATGTTTTCTGTGAGGTATGATACAGGCTGCTTGTTAGTTTTTATTATTGTTACACTTGGCTGGGCTGGAGGGTATAGAGCTAGATTCTTGATATTACTCCCTCTAGTTATATTTCCTTGTCAGCAGCCAATGTAAGCATCAACAGTCGCAAGCCAAGGTCTACCTAAGATTAAAGGGTGTCCATCGAGTCAGTTTTTGGGGTTGATTATCAAAAAGTCAGCAGGATATTCCCAGGAATCTACGGATACCATTACATCATGAAGTGTACCTTCTGTTCTAACCACTAATCGGTCAGCCAATTCCAATAAGGTGGAGGTTGGTTCCACTGATGTGATGCCCAGTTTTTGACAAGTGGTGGTTGTTAAAATATTAATTGCAGCCCCTAAATCAACTAGGGAATTTGAAAAGGTTTGTCCATTGATTTGTACTGTCACTATAGGATTCCCTAGGTCTTCATATTTTGCAGGTGCTTCTCTTCCTGATAACAGATCAGATAGGTTGCCAACTACTTGGACTGTTGGGTTATTTATTATTCTCCTCCTTGGTTTTTTTATACATAACTCTTTGATAGTTTTTGCATATACTGGGATATATTGGATAGCTTGGGGGAGTGGGATTTTTATATACAAATTCTTTAGTTCTCCCAGAATATCAAAGTCAAGATGTTCGATAGGGCGTGGTATGATTAATCATTCTGGGAATGGGGGAGAAGATGTGGTTGCTTGGTCATGAGTTTGTTGTCTGACCACATCTTCTTCTTGTAATGGTTGTTCTGCGGGTAACTGATTTTCAACTTGAGCATGTTTATCTCCCTCAGTTTCTATAATGCGCCCATACCTTAATTGAAGGTCATTACACTCCCTTAGATTAGTTTCTAGCTCTGGTGTTTCGATTATCTGAACATATTGAACTAGTCTATTATTTGGGTTTGGGTTGGGTTGGGCTAGGAGTTGCGGTCTTAAGTTGGACTGGGGATTTTGTTGTATTGTATATGGAGCTAGCAGTGTAGGTTGAGGGAGTGGGATGGTTCGAGCTGGCTGATTCATCAGTCTCTACAAGTTCGTCTGCCAGGCTTGACTCTGCGAAGTGGGAGGAGACCATTGTGTTGGATATGCATTGTTTTGCCAATATGGTGGAGAGTAGGGAAAATTTGGCCAATTAGGTTGGTTTGTTTCATTTGGCCACGGTGATGAAGGAAATGGTTGTTGTGACCAGTTTGAAAAGGGTGGCTGATTTTTCCACATTGTATTATATTGTTGAGCATGATATTGCGGAGGTTGGAAAGAAGAATATGGATCAAAGGGCATACCTGGTTGTCGCGGCTGCCATTGATGGTGCTAATTGAGTAGATACACTGGTTCTAATTCTTCTTCTGCTTCCTTGTACACTGCTTTCAAACCTAGGAGTGAGGGGCAGTTCTCTGTGGAGTGGTCTTTTGTACAAATAGCGTAGACTTGAACTACATCTAGTGGGCACTCTTTATGGTTGTGTTTCTTTCTGCATCTAGGGCAGAATATTGCCAGATTTTGCTCTGCTTCTGCTTGTTTGTGTTTCGCTTGCATAATATCAAGTTGTGTTGTTAGAGTCCCCAATATATCAGTTTTGAAATTCTCCAGTAAATTCCCGATTTCTGCGCGGGTCACTCCTCCACCGGAGATCTTGCTATCCCTTGTGAGCATGTTATGTTCTGCTGGTTTTAGCCTTGTACTTCCTCGTGAACTCCTGATGCACAAATCAATAATTTCAACAAAATTTCCTTGATAGATGTCACCTTTTCCCATAATATTTAGTGTTTCAACCCATTGTTCCTTCATGCCTTTAATTAATGTCGCTTTTAATACATTGTCAGGCAAGGGTAATGATGCATAAGGCGATCTCTGAAGATTATACTGAAAGCGTTCAATGTACTCTGCTAGTGTCTCATTAGGTCTAGCTACCATCTAAAATATTTCATCCTTTAATTCTCTAGACCTACAATAATCCTGATATTTCATCAAGAAAGCACCTTTCATCTAATCCCAGTCATTTATAACACCTCCATCTAACCCCATAAACCATTGTAAAGCAGCCCCTTTTAGCGTGGAGGGAAATAATTTAAGCTTTTGGGGATCGGTGGTATAGTCATACCCCCTGCACAACACATCGAATTCAAACAAAAATGCATCTGGATCTTCCAATGTTAGGCCATGGAACATAGGAATATGTTGGAAAGGAATGGCCTTCATAGGTGCATTAGTTGCAATATCTACAATGGGATATTGTAGTGTGGAGGTTTGGGGAATTTGCTGGTTCTGGGCCATTTGGTCAAATATGTGCCATATCCTTCTGGGATTTCTAGGAGTGTATTCCTAGGCTGGTTAGAAGGAGTAGGAATGGCCTTAACAACACTTCCTTTGTTTGGGCTGCTTAGTGGCTGAACTATTCCAAGAGGAGATCTTGGTTCTTCAATTTCCCCTGTTTCTCCTCCTCCTTCGCAAAGATTACTAAGGTTCCCTTCTTGTAACAATTTTGGTATAGGATTCTCAATTTCTTGAAAATCTTGCTCCTCTATTTGGCTGTGTACCTCAGCAAAGGCTACAGATGGTGATTCTGGGGCCCGAAGAGAACTAGTAGGTTGTCTAGAAGCAACTTTTCTAGGGCCTACTGACGACTGAGATTCTGCTTTTTTAAGGATGTCTTCTATAAAGGTCGATCGGCCAAGGGTCACCGGTCCCTTAGCTTTATCAGGTTTGGGTAGTGGTTTAGGATTCTTTTCAGTCTTTTTCTACTTAGTCATGCACAGAAATCAAATACTTATTTCTACCCAAAATAATCAACAAATCTATAGGAAAGCGGGCGGGGGAGCAGGGATGTTACATGCTTCGTATGCAGGTTCTTATGTTTCGTTTTTGAAACCCAACTCTCTCCTAGCAGGTACTTACACTATTCTCTTTTCAAAAGAAACAAATGGCTACACTCTCCCCGGCAATGGCACCAAAATATTGAGCGATAAAAGGGTGTCTTTTAACCCCTATTTACCCTACATTAATTATCAATCCAGGTATGATTTTTGATCTCAAGAGTGTACTTAGTCTGATGCAGTCACTTGTTCAAGAGTAATGCTTGTAGTACAGTGCTTACAAAAGTAAATGAATGCTGGAAACAAAATCCAATTGTAATGGCAATAAACTTAAATGCTTTGTAACTAAATCATTCACTCAAGAAACTACAACAATCATCAGTCAAGGATGCAGTAATGATAACTCTTTCCTTTGTAAACTGATGTAAATGAAAATCAATCACAGAGAAGATCTCCAATCTGAGAACTTAGACAATAGTAGTCAATGTTCGTTACAGTTGTATACCTTTCTATCCACACTCAAGTAAATGCTGGAAATAACAATTCAATTAAAAACAAAGGAACAACAACTAATTCTATTGAAAATATCGAACAACAAAGCTTAATCTACAGGAATGAATTGAGCAGCAATCTTAATGGATATGTATTGAGCAGCAACCTTCAACTAATAAGGAGATTGAATAGCAATTCTAAGAAAGGAACAACAAATCTAAGTAAACCTATAAAAATTGAACAACAAACTTAGTTAAGTGAAAATAGGTAGTGACTATAGAATCAGTAACCTTATTCTAGC
Organism: Pinus taeda; assembly: GCA_000404065.3. Taxonomy (NCBI): domain Eukaryota; kingdom Viridiplantae; phylum Streptophyta; class Pinopsida; order Pinales; family Pinaceae; genus Pinus; species Pinus taeda. Next base: position 214,839 of record APFE031430343.1, on the reverse strand, counting down.
ATACAGGACATTAACCACAGGTATAAAGGAACAACAATTGCAATTATAATTGAATAGCAGTGAAATGAACAACAATCACAATTATACGTGGACTGTAGCTAAATGAACGACAATCACAACTGTAAATGAACAACAATATCAATCTGTAAATGAAAAGCAATATCAACTGTAAATAAACAACAATATCAATCTGTAAATGTATAGCAAATAAAAACTGTAAATAAATAGCAGAATCCGAATTAGACAATGCAATATGGTTTCAGAAGGAACAGTATAACATTTTCGGTTGTGAATAATAATTTTTTCTATTCTATTGCGATTTCAATATAACAGATCAATTCAATGAAATGTTCAGGAACAACAGATTACTAAATAAAGAAAATTAAGAGAATGCAAAGGAAATCAAACCACACATGACTGTAATCGGAAAATAATGATACAAGAAGCAAGTGATCCACTAGGGTTGGGCCCTTAGCCACCAGGGAAGCACTGCTACGGTTACTCCAGGATCAGAAGATGGAATAACAATGAAGTTATATATTAATAATAAATGGCAGAGTTACAACGATCACTCTTCAAAGAGAGTCGATGATCAAAGTTAAGTTTACAACAATAAGTTCTACAAATTAACAACAAAATCTGCCCCCTGGGCTACCAGCGTTGTCCCTTTTTATAATGGCCAAGCGTAAGTATCAAGAGTATCGATAAGCCTTGAAACAGCGATCCCTCAGGATCAAAGGATCCTAAGGGATTCACTTTGTCTTTGATTTCCAGTTATTGTTTTGTACTCTTGCGCTGATGCCACGTTTTCTCTTCCTTTTGCTGGATCATGCGCTCTGATCTTGATTTCCTCATTTGGGTTCAACTTCCTGTCAAAGGGACAGTAGTTGCTTCTGCTTTGTCTTTCCCTCCAAAATAGTGATTTTCCATTTTCTTCACTTTCTGTATAGAAAAAGACAATAATTCGTCATTTTGCATCAATCACAAATCTCCTTAATTCAATCATAATTCTTTAATCATATTTCCATCTTAGAGTGTAAAGAAGTTATCATTCAAAGGAAAAGATAAAGAAATAAATGGTAAATGCATACCTTTTCCAGTGCTCAACAGTATCGTTGTTGCTACAAATTCAATTCATTAGTGATGCATTTCACTTCACTATTGTTGTTTTTTCATCTTCTATGCTAACTTCTCCTAAGCATTTTAACCACTTCTTCTCCTGAGATCATACCTCAAAACATGGACCACTGCTTAAATAATACCAATTGCATTAAGAAATAGATACAAATTGGATGTTGTACCAGACAACCTCTTATAACTCTTTCTTGAAAAGAAAGGTCCACTTACACACAAATGCTATTCCAAATGAACCCGAACTATTAGCTGACATAGTGATACCAATTGAAAGTTAAGGGACACACACAACTTATACCAAGCATGTTTATGAACAAAATACTACTAGGCATAATCAAATTCATAACTTAAATGAAATAAGAGTATTCCACTGAAGGTGTAAACCTTTCATTTACTCAGTAATCTTTCTTCCTGAGGATGACAATTATTACCTACTAATGTTAAATAATGCAGTTCCCCCTAAGCCAATGCCTTTTAATCTTCTTCATCCGCTTCCTTGCTTCTACGTGGGGATTGATCCTATGGACCTTACTTGACTTTGGGATCCCTATCATTCCACACTTCTATTGCAATCCATATTCTTCTTCCCACAACATAATATATTGTTGTGTACTCCCCCGAAACTCAGGTTGTCTACACTCCCCCGTTCTCTTCAATGCTAATATATTTTAAAATAAGAAAATACATTATTGTAATCAACAAGGGGCTTGAACATACCTTCATTGTTTAGATGCACCTCGCTTGTATGAGATGTTATGCCCGCATCTGACTTATTTGGCCTCCTTTGAGGCCATTCTCTTCTTTTAATGAAGAGAAATAGACGATCTACTCCCCCTTAGAAAATCATTCTCATTCTTCTTCCAAAATTTCAAAGGTCAAGTTCTAACAAAAGCATTTCTTTCGAGCTTCTTCTTTGCCCATGTTTGGGCTTTCTCTTGGCTACACATGGCTAGGGGAATCTTCTCCTTTTTCTCCTCTTTCTTCACCCAAATATTCCTGCTTCCTTTTTGCCTCACTGAGGGGTTCACCACAAGGGTAATAGGATCATTCTTATGATTTATTCATCCTCTTTTCATCTTGCTCTTTTGACACAGAGCACTGAAGAAAAGCTTGCATTCCTCACCTCCATTATTTCTTCTTGTCTTCAAATCCTGAGTTGTTACATTTTCATGCATATATTGAGAATCATGCCATTTCTTCTCATATCTGCAACTCCCTCTCTTGTGCCCAAGATTTCCAGAACTGTAGCATTCAATATGGCTTAAAAATGGGGTAGAGGAATTTCCATATTTGGTAGCAATATTTTCATGACTCCTATTGCTGCCAACATGCCTTCTCCTAGCCTCTTTACGCATTCTTGGGTTGTTGCTACCCAACGCATCTTGTTTTCTTGCATGGTAGCTACAGTCGATGGATTTATGTCCAAAATTGTTGAAAGAAAAGAAATAACCATGAAAATGATTTTGAGGACTAAAGGTTCCTTTTCTTTGAGGGATTTGTCCTTGAGGATGAAAGGACCTCTGTTGATTCTTCATGTGCGTTTCATGACAGTTTGCATTGCCACCTTTTAGTCTTTCTTGCAACTACCTATCTCTCTTCTACTGCTCTACTTGTTTCTTCTTCTTATCCTTTTTCTCATGCTTTTCTTTCTAATGTTGTTGTCCAACAACTTCTGTTCCTTTTTTGTTGTTGGAATCTATAACTTCCCTTGCATGGGTGGTTGACCTTCCAACCTTTTCCTTCTTGGAGCTTGGTTTTTCTTTGAAACCCAAACCAACTTTGATGAGAGGGATATTTGCTTAACAAACTTCTCATCCAAGGCCTTTGTGCTCTCCTCAAGCTTCTGGTATTGAGACAATTCCTTGTTTTACCTTTCTAAGTCTTGTCTCAATGAGACTACTTCAACTTGTAATCTCTCACAGTAAGCTTCTCAGTCATTCAATTGATTGGTCAACATGCCACTCAACCTGCAAGCCTCTACTTGTTGAGCATTTAGATCAACTATTTTTTTTCTCAACTTTTCATTCTCAAGCTCATATATCTTCAATTGCTCCTCTTGCTTTAGACTTACCTCTGATAGGTCCTTGATCTCCTTTAGAACAAAGATCAAATTCTTTCTAGAGTAGGTCCTTTCATTCAGATCCTTCTCTTCACTATCAAATGTGGTAGTTGAGTCACCATAATTATCTAAAACCATCTTTGTGTCCATGGAGTCTTCCACATATCTAAGAGGTAGCCCTTCTTTATCACTACTAAGAGCCTATTATTTTCTCCTACGGATGAGCACACCCAAGATCTCTCTTCTTCCTCTGAGGTACTCTCATTTGCTACTTCTACAAATGTAGGTCTCTCTTCACAACAACTAGATGTATGATTTTCTTTATCTTTAAACGAATAATATGTACATATAGTGGCTAAATGACCTATCTCTTTAAAATTATCGCAAAGAAATAGTTTACATTCATAGTTGCATGGCCTCTCATCTAGATCTTTTTCTTCACCATCCTTGGAGTGAAAATCAGTAGTGTGCTCACAGGAATAAATATCTTCAATATTTTGACCATCTTTCCTTTCAAATGCCTTCTCAATTTTTTCCTTCTCTTATTATCATGAACAACTACATGTTCTAGTTCACTACTTGAGTAGAAAGGTTCCTCAACCTCTTCTTAAGCCACATGGCTATCTCCTTCATGTCGACACTGCAAACTGTCCAACATTTCCCTTGCTCTCTTGCAATGCCTTACTTTCACAACATCTGACTTAGACAACCCTTTCATGATAACCACCTTAGCTTCTTCATTTTTCTCACTCTTCTCTCCATTATATATGGAGTGCCATACATCAATATCCAAGGCCATTAAATAGGCTTCCATTCTAACATTCCATAATACATACTTTGATCCATTTAAGAATGAAACTCCTTCTGATGTAAGCCAAGTTTGAATAGCCATTACTTTCCTTTGATCTACCTTCTAGCGGTTAAGCTATCCCTAAAGGAACTAGGCTCTTATACCAATTGTTGGAAACAATGTTAATACTTGGAGGGGTGAATCAATATTAAGGTTAATTTTAAATTTTATGCCAATTTATATTTCTTCATTCAAACTTGGCATCCATTATATGTGAGAAACCCTAACTTGGGACAGATCTGGACTGCGGAAACACTAACTCCAGTTCACATGGATAAAGAGTTGTCTGTGTGACTGGAAGGTTCCAGTCGCACTGATGAGCTTCTATGCAAGCGACTACGGTCAAATCCTTCCTATACTGGGCCCTTACAGTTTTCATATTTACATCATTATTCAACAACATATTCAATTATGTAGAAACAACGATATCATCATCGTCAATGTCATAGAACATAAAGGAATAATAGAAGAAAATCATTCACACATAGAGACACTAGGATTGGTCGAAGACTAGGGAAAAACCCTCTATGGGGAAAACCCTTTTAAATTCTTCTTCTTATTAGATCTTCATCAAATAATTTAGCAAAAGAGAGTACAATGATCCATATCGTCATCTATGCAACTATTCAACAAAACAACTACAACATCCATGGAATGAAACCAACAATGCTTATACTCAAAACCCCAATTCAGAAACATGTAATGTACTATCAATATCAGTGGTCAATTGTTGAACACTACAGCCACAAAAGGGAAATCTTCGAAAGACTTAGATTTCATCTTTTAGGTCTTCCTCGCATAGAGGAGGTGTCATGCGAGCAATTATAACTTCCTAGTCTCTCCCTTAAGCCTAGCATGCAAGCGACTAGGGTTAGATATGGACTGTGAAATCCATAACTCCAGGTTGCAGTGGAACATAAAGGAACAATAGAAGAAAAACATTCACACATAAAGACATTGGGATTGGCTGGAGACCAGGGAAAAACCCACTACGGGGAAAACCATTTCAAATTCTTCTTCTTATTAGATCATCATCAAATGATTCAGAAAAAGAGAGTACAATGATCCATATCTTCATATATGCAATTATTCAACAAAATAACTACAACATCCATGGAGTGAACCCAAAAATGTTTATACTCAAAACCCTGATTCAGAAAAATGTAATGAACTGTCACTATCAACGGTTAATTGTAGAACACTACGGTCACAAATCGAAATATTTGGAAGATTGATATTTCATATGTTAGGCCTCGGTCACACAAAGGAGGTGTCATGCGAGCGACTATAGTTTCCTAGTCGCTCTCTTAAGCCTGGCATGCGAGTGACTGGGGTCAAATCTAGACTGCGAAAACCCTAACTCCTAGTCACATGAATGAAGAGTTGTTTGTGCAACTAGAAGGCTCTAGTCACATAGATGAGATTCTGTGTGAGAGATTGCGATCGATTCCTTCCTGTGTTGTGCCTGTGACTGGGTCCCAAAACCCTTAACCATAGATGCGAGCTTCAAACCCTGTAATTTCACCTCTGAGCGAACCTGATCCTCCGTGGATGAGCCTCAGGCCTTTGAGAGCCAAGAACCAAGATAGAAGAGTGTCTCATGATTGTGTCCAAATGAGGTAGAGGTCACTTGTATTTATAGCCTTCTAAGGGTATCCACTTTTCTTTAGGGCCGACTTTGACAAATGTGCACATGTGGTCTTTTATTCATAAGTGCACTTTCCCTTATTCGATTTGAGTGATCCTTAGGTCGATTTTGGTCCTCTAAAAAATAGGAACTCAATGAAATCATTATCTACATCAAGTAAGCTGTCCAAAGTGGAATTTGATGGCGATTGCATATTTTTAACACTCCCTCTCAACTAAGGATAATTCCACCTGCATCCATCACATGTATACTATCATCAAGTCATATCCAATCACAAGTATCTCATCATCACGTATGATCATTGACCACCTCATTTCATCTCTTGCTCATTCCTTCTTATCTTTTGATTGTCCTTGCTCATATGCTAAATATTCTCGAATCTAAATGAAGAAAAAATTGTCATTGAAGGGGAGCCTAAGCTACCACCCTCTATTCATCGGGATACTACCCAAAATATCTATTAGTAGGCTACTAACTGGAATATGTGCTAGCAGGCTACTACCCAGAATCTTTTCCAGTGGGCTACTACCCAGAAATATCAACAAGGAGTGAGATATATGACCCACATCATCATTGGAAATCATATCATCAGGGAGCACATCTTAACCTGGAACCATATAGGGGAGCATATATCAACCTAGAATCTCATTGGGGAGATACTACTATGACCCCATATCGAGAAATAGGTGATATAGGGGAGCTACTATTCAACCCATCTTATTGCCTATAGATCTTCCCAGTAATTACCCTTAAGAGTCATGTGGTAGAAAACCTCCATTGTGTTCTGAGATTGGAAAGGATACTCAACTTACCAAGAGGTAAGGATCAAATGCCTCCAAGCCTCCTCAAACTAGTGGTTAGATGGGGAGGGACAATCCCAACAAGCCTTGCTTGTGTGTATGATGCCAACTGGGTATACATTGAAAGAACAAGATAGGGTGAGCTACTTCTCCAACCCTATGGGTAACAAATAATCCAGGGTTCCCTCAACCCTAGGATCCCTTTATCTCAATTCCTAAGCTTAGGAGCTCAGACAAGGGGGAAGAGCTGGCTCAGTGTCCTCGATCAACGATGCTCTCTATAGATCAACAACATATCATCGTATTCATATATGGTAATCATCATGTCTCAATAACATTTGTCTCTTGTTCATACAGGACATTAAATCAAATATCATATTCAAACAAAAAAATATATATCACAAAAAGGATACCATAGTTATCCTCCCTCTCAAGGAGGTGACAACCACAAACCTAAACTTGTCTCGTACAATAGCACTATCTCAATATATGAAGGTAACTCAGTCCCAACTATATGTGGGATTCTCTATCAACTGGTTCCCACTCTTTGTTATCATAATGTATCCATGTCATATCCATATTATGCTTAGACGACTCTCTAAGGATCTTCTTCATCCTGCCACATAGCTAGACATGCTAGCAACATCGTATTCAATGTCGGTCATGCTACGAACCTCTTATCCAAGATATCATGGTAGATATCATACTAAGGCAACATCCAAATGTTCTCATCAATAATAATCCCAAACATCATCAGTACATTCATGCAGACACATATCGTACAATGAATATCCCAGATCAAAATTGATTGTCCCATGCAAGTATCTCAAAGAATGCTTCGCGGAAACTCAATGTATATGAAGCGACTCAATCATGAATTCACTCGGGTTATATACACATCATGTATATATATGAATGGTTGTTCAAAATGGAACATCAATTATTCAATCAATTTTTGATTTCCAAGTTGAGTTCAACAATATCTCTTCACAACTTATTGAAATACAATCGGAGTGTCCAAGAATTTCCATTTCCACTTCTTCAATATATTTGCAATATATATTTTCTTTTCCCAACTTCAAAAATCAATTCATCATGACATAATTCAGTATTTCAAGATTTAGAATCCATCTCCCTCTTACTTAGATCATCAGAGGCTCATAACTTGTCAAGGGTAGACCATCAGCATATAAAACCAAATTCAAAATCAAAGTCATACCTTGGAACGCTTCTGAAGTAGAAGTTTGGATCAACACATCTTCTTCTTGGCTTCACCAAATAATTATTAATGCAAACATATCTGGATTGGGGAGCTTTCTTTACACAAAGCTAATATCAAACTCATCAATATCATCTGTATCAAATTCTTTAGACTAGGTGATAGGTAGAGCACTCAAGACTTCATCTATTATCATTCCAACAAGTTGTCCTTTATTAAACAATATCAATCCAAATTTCATCAATTAATACTCATGATCATAATATAAGTCACTAGATGAAAATGCATACACCAAGGATAAGTCATGTAGGTTCCATCCATTGAGATAGCTTCATACTACTGTCAATACTTCAACCAATGTGATAAGAGTGACGAGACCAATACAAAACCATGATCGAATACCAATATTATTCATTAGAAATTCATATATCATTCTCATCAAGGTAAATCACCAATCATCAAATCAAATCATTAGTCATCACATCAAAATACAATTTTTCTACCATAGGGAGATCTATAGTCCAGCAGATATCTCAAAATCAAGTCAAAGTTCGAAGTCATTATCAAGAATCATGTCAAAACTCCAAACGTTGCTCATCTATATCAATCAGCCAAATCATGTCAAACTCTTGTCGCACAAACTTTAAACATAATGACATATCTATATGCATATCTCGGTCACCTACAAACACAACTTCAATCTATATATTCATATTATAGTAAAGATTCAAACTTTCTTGCTAATATATCTTTTTGTTGTCTTCTCCAAATCTGTAGGACTATCATCCTTCAGGTGAACATCTTATTTTGTGCACAAAACTTCATTGTTGTGTCCATCAGGCATAGTTGCACCATAGGCCTTCCTGTGTTCGGTTGGGAGACTATAATCCCACCCTTAACCTCACTTTTGTGCAGTTTCGAGGCTACAGTCCCACTTGTAAACTTGCTTCTATGCGATTGAGGTTGAGACTAAGGGAAAACTCTCTCTCCTCGGATAAGAATTTGCTGCAGATTCAGAATGTCAGATATTTTTCTATTCATGCCCATAAATTATACTTCAACAATAAAGAATATACATATAATGAAAATGGTAAAAGGAGTAAGGATCTTATGGAGAGGTTCTCCCTCTGAATGGAAAACCACTTCATTCATATTCATTCATGCCACCAACCTGTCTAGAATGCTATCATGCATCAATATATCTGTTAGATCATAAAATCATACTATATCCACATATTCATCATGGTTATATATGTTAGCATCAACTACTTCACCATGATATCATGACATCAATCTTTCATCAAGGATGATTGTCAAATAGCTAATAGGAGCATACTTCAAGAAACATGATCACAACATTATTTCTTCGTAAATCAATCCATCAAGTCAAGGTTTTCAATTCGACCATATGCCATAATTACTAAGTACATCAAAGCATAACCATGGTCAACAAAAGATCCTGAACATCAATCTCATTGTTACACTTTTATCATCATGGCTATCATGCTCAATATCAATAATATCAAGTTACAATCTATTAGAATCAAGGTGCTAGCCTTCTTCATGGGGTCAAGATATAAAAAATGATAGATGTTAGCCAAACATAAAGTATAACAATATATCAAAAATTAATTTCCAAGTAGCTTCTTAGCATCAAGAAATTCCTCATGTCTAAAGGATAAAATACTTTGTTACTACTAAGTGCATCATTTCATCATAGGGATGGTGAATCCAAATCACTTTCATATGCATGCATGAACCATTTGAGAAGAAGTCATTCTCATCATTGTTGTTGGATGTGTTCAATAAATCTGTTTGGTGGATGTGTTAGATGCGTTCAATAATTCTAGTTGCTTTATCATCCTCAAACTGTACATGTGTGGATTTTGTCTGTGTAGTCACATGAGGCATGGAAACATCAGTTAGGCACAATGGTTGAAATCCTAGACCCACTTGAAAGGGACTGTGACTAGTCGAGCTATGGAGAGCTCTATAATAACTATGTTGCACATAGGGAAGGGTCTCATCCTAGGTTCGTGGATGTTTGGAGTTATACATGCGGAGTATGTGTACTCTCATCCTCTTGAGGACTTCTGTCTGGCCATCCATCTGGGGATGTAACGCAGTCAACTTGGTGAGCTTGGTGTCCAATAGCGTCCAGAGGCTTGACCAGAATGTACTCAGGAACCTGTTATCCTGATCTGATATAATGGTCTGTGGGATCTCAAGATGTACCCACACTCATTCAAGGAAGAGTTTGGCAGTGCCCTCTGTTGTGATACTCTTCTTGCAAGCCGCCAATATAGCCATCTTAGAAAATTTGTCCACGACCACAAATACGCAATCATTACCATGCTTGGTAGAATGGAGGCCAGACGGATATTCCATGGATATGGATTACTAAGGCTGGATGGGAGTAGCAAGAGGAGTGTACATGCCTTGTTTCTTGATGGTTGGCTTGGCAATGACACAAGAAGTGCAAGATCTGATATATTTCCCAACATCCTGTCAGAGTTTTGACCAATAAAAGTACTTTTGAAGTATAACCACAGTTTTCTCAACACGAATGTGTCTTATGATATGATTATAGTGTGCCTCCAAAATCATCTTAGAAAGCTTGCTTGAAGGAACAAAAAGGTGGCCTAGGTAGCATAATAATGCATTGTGGAGTTGGAAATTAGGAACTTGTTTTCCATCCACTAGCATCTAGTATGTGGAGGTGAACTATGGATCATTTTTATATAGTTGCAGTTATCGAGAGGTATTGTGACCACAAGAGTTGAGAACAATAGTCAGTGTTGCAACTAGGGGTCGGCTAAGGCAGTCCACAACATGATTGGTGCTACCTTGTTTGTATTTAATGTTCAAGTGGAATTTTTGTATATATGTAAACCACTTTTGATGGTGATCATTATACAATTTCTCTTTTGTTTGTACAAATTGAAGAGGTCGGTGATTAGTGTGGATGATCATCTCCTTCCCCAGAATGTAATTCTTCCATTGTCAGCAAGTCTGCATGATGGAATACATATATTTATCATAAGTGGGATACTTCCTAATTTTATTGGAAAGTGTCTCACTATGATAGGGCGTTGGATGCTCGTGTTAGGTGAGGACTGCATCAATAGCATAGTTAGAAGCATCTGTCTCAATTTCAAATGGTTGTTGGAGATCTGGCAATTTGAGTACCGGTGCAGAGCAATGGAAATGATTTAACTCAATGAATGCCTTTTGTTGGGACTCGGGCCATGAAAAATTTGCTTTAGCTCCGCCCTTGGTAATATGACTCAAAGGTTAAGTGACATGGGAGAATCCCAACACGAACCTACGATAAAAAATTGCAAGGCCCAAAGAGCTACAAAGCTCAGGTAGAGTGGTAGGGGTTGGCCAATCCTGAATGACTTGGACCTTAGTCGGATCCACATGCATGCCTAGATCATTTATGATGTAAACCAGAAATTGGATCTGGATCATGCCAAAGGTGCATTTCTCCAAGTTGGCGTGGAGTTTGTGCTGCAGTAGGGTTTGAAGGACCTGTCGAATGTGTTAGAAGTGTTCTTCCCAACTCTTGCTGAAGATGAGGATGTCGTCTAGATAAATAACTGTGAATGAGTTAGTGAAGGGACGTAAGATGTAATCCATTAGCCCAATAAAAGTAGGAGGGGCATTTGTCAACCTGAATGGCATAACCAACCATTCAAAAAGGCCTTCCTTGGATTTGAAGGTGGTCACCCATACATCTATGGGATATGTTGGAACCTGGTTATAACCAGACTCCAAATCGATCTTGTTGAAATACTTGGCCCCCTTTAGTTGTTCTAGAAGGTCATCAATATATGGTATTGGATACCTAACAATGATTTTTTTTAGTGCCCTATAATCAATGCAGAGCCTCCAGGTCCCATCCTTCTTATGTACAAGTACAATCGGGCTCCCAAAAGGCGAGGAACTTGATTAGATGTGAACTTTTTGCAACAACTCCTAGATTTCCTGCTTGATCTCTTCATTTTTTAGAATGGAGCAACAATATATCGACTCATTAGGTAGAGGTGTTTCAGGAGTCAGATTGATCAAATGTTTGACCTGACAGTGCATGGGTACCCTTATGAGTGAGGAGAATATGTCCATGTATTCTTCCACAACCTTATCCACCTGGTTATACTGCATGGAGGAACCCTTCCCGGGGGCCATGGATGTGGCCACGATCTTCCCTTACTTTGAGAGTGAGTTAGAAAGAAAACAAATTTCTCGGTTTGGGAGATTATCTTACTACATTTCTTAGCAGAGATCAAACAGATGGCAGTGGGTGGAGCTACCTTTGGTATCCTGTATAAATTATTACCCAAAGAAATAATAATAATGTGAGTCCTCGACTCGTACACAACCTGACGCTTCCACAAGTATGGTTGGCCTAATAATACATCACAAAATTCAAGAGGAGAAACATCACACAATACCTCATCCGTGAATGGATTTATGCTATAGTGAAGGCGACACTTTTGGATAACGTGGAGGTATCATCCTTGGTGAAGCCACCTGATGATGTACAATTGCATGTGGTGTGGTCAGTAGGCCAAACTGCTTAATGACCTTTGCTAAAATGAGGTTCTTTTGTCTCCCATTGTTGACAATGAATTGCAGTGGTGAAGCCCTCACCCACATTTTCAGTGGAAGAGACAATCCCCCTCCTCTAGATATTTGGGCTCAATATTATGGATCTTGGTGGTGGCAACAGTGGCATTGGGATCCCAATCAATAGTTTGCTTCCCTTTGTGATTCCTCTTATCGAGCTCTGACTGAAATTTAGAACATGCATTTGATTCTGAAGCCTTCAGCTTAGCCATGAGTGACTTCTTGGCTCCACACTTACTTGTGTTATGAGAGGGGCTCTTATGGAACTCACACCACTTTCTTGTGTCCTTCTTTGCCTTTGTGGTGTCTTACTTTACTTGAGTCTTTGATAGTTTGTCCTGGGTCACCCCGCATTAGTTTTGTCCTTTGTTATTCGGTTTGGGGGCACCTTTCCCTTGCTTTAGATTTGCAGATATAAAGTCTTGATTCTTCTGTTTAAGATTCTTCCCGATCTTGACAATGTATCCGTAGGTGAAGCCAAGCGAGGAGATGTCTAGGATATCAATCTCGCCCTAGATGTACTTGTGCAGACAACCATGGTACTTGAGTACCAAATTCTGCTCAAAATCCTTGATACCCAACTTTTTGAAAGGGTATGAAAAATATTTGTGAACTCTGACATGTCTTGGTCCCTTCCTTGTCGTAGTTTGGTCCACTTTAAGTACTTATCTTCATAGCTCCCAACATGATAATACTGCTCCTTGATGGCATTTGAGAAAGAGTTCCAAGTGGGTGTGGTTGAAAATAGTGAGGGTTTTCTCTTGTGCTTCTACTCACAGTAGGTTTCCAACGAGTCCTTGACATGGGGGGGAACTTTCAAGAGTGTAAATGTAATATTTTTTCTATTGGAAAAATCATGAACCAAAAAATACCCTTCAAATATATTTAACCATCTATCTGCGATGTATGCATATATCTCGCCTTCAAATATGGGAATGTAAAAGTTGACTTGTACCTTAAAAGTAGTGGTGCCTCTAGAGTGTCTGTTAAATGAAGATGTGTTGCATGTGGGCATCCGCTGAAGGATCTAGGCAAAGTTTCCCATCATCGAAATCCTTTGTCACTCGAGGGCTTCTTCAAGCAATATTTTGAAGGGATCTCTTGCTCCCTCATCTTCCTTTTCTTCCGCCATGGGAGGTCATCAAGTTTGCGAGGCTAGCCTTGCAAACGTTCAACCAGTTTGATCCATAACTCCTTATACCCTGACCTCGTTGGGGACATGTAAAGAAAAACAGAGAAAGATAAAATTGCTCTTATACCACTGATCCAAACTTATGCAGGAATGAAACATAATATACTTATAAACATAAACATGAAGATGCAGTAGAAACAAAACTTCATTTCACTAATATTAAAGACCTTGGTGCAAGACCTAGCGAGCTTTGAAAACTTGATACAGTTGGATCTTCTGCTAGAAAGTGTTCTTGATCTGTGCGTCCATCATCTAATCAATTGTGGGTTGTTCCATGCAGTCTGTGTTTAGCTGTGTTGGTGTGAGTTGTTCTGTAATGTCTGATATGTCTTGTGGAAAGTATGGCCAAAGGCGGTCCACATTGAACACTGGGTGTAGGCCAAGGAATGGGGTAATGTTGAGTTCAAAATAATTGTCTCCCACATCCTTGGTAATGGTGTAAGGCCCATATTATAGTGGTCTGAGCTTCCGATGGGCTCCGATAAGGCGTTATTTCTGCAAATGCAACCAAACATTGTCACCCACCTAAAATTGTGTGGCACTCAATGTTGATCATGTCATTGTTTGTACTTGGAATTGGACTTCTCCAAGATGTCGTGAACCTTCTGGAAGATGTGTTGGATGCATTCAATAAATCTAGTTGCTTTATCAGCCTCATACTATACATGTGTGGATTCTATCTGTGTAGTCGTATGAGGCATGGAAACATCAATCAGACACAATGGTTGAAATCTTAAACCCACGTGTAAGGGACTTGAACTAGTTGAGCTATGGAGAGCTCTGTTATAATTACGCTGCACATAGGGAAGGCTGTCATCCTAGGTTCTTGGATGCTTGGAGTTGTACATGCATAGAATGAGCACTATCATCCTGGTCACGACCTCTGTTTGGCCATCAGTGTGGGGATGGAATGCAATCGACTTGGTGAGCTTGGTGTCTAATAGCATCCAGAGGCTTGACCAGAATGTGCTTAGGAACCTGCTATCGCAATATGATATAATGGTCAGCGAGATCCCAAAATGCACCCACACTTGTCCAAAGAAGAGTTTGGCAGTGCCCTCTATTGTGATACTCTTCTTGTAGGCCGCCAATATATCCATCTAACAAAGTTTGTCCACGATCACAAATACGCAGTCGTTACCATGCTTACTAGAATGGAGGCCAGACAGATAGTCCATGGAGATGGATTGCCAAGGCTGGATGGGAGTAGGAAGAGGAGCTTACATGCCTTGATTCTTGATGGTTGGTTTGGCGATGGCACAAGCAGTGCAGGATCTGATATATTTCCCAACATCCTGTCAGAGTTTTGGCCAATAAAAGTACTTTTGTAGTACGACCACAATTTTCTCAACACCAATGTGTCCTACGACCTAACTGTAGTGTGCCTCCCAAATAATCTTGGCAAGCTTGCTTGAAGTAATAAAAAGGTGGCCCAGGTAGCATAATAATGCACCGTGGAGCTGGAAATTGAGAACTTGCTTGCCATCCACTAGCATCTGGTATGTGGAGGTGAACTATGGATCATTTTTGTATAGTTGCAATCATCCAGAGGTCTCGTGGCCACACAAGTTGAGAAAAATAGCCAGTTCTGTAACTAGGGGTCAGCTAAGGCAGTCTGTAGCATGATTGGTGGTTCCCTTTTTATATTTAATGTTCAAGTGGAATTTTTGGAGATATGTAAACCACTTCTGATGGTGGTTGTTTTGCAACTTCCCTTGTGTCGGTATAAACTAAAGAGGTCAGTGATCGGTGTGGATGACTGTCTCCTTCCCAGAATGTAATGCTTCCATTGTCGATAAGATTGCATGATGGATTGCATTTATTTATCATAGGTGGGGTACTTTTGAATTGTATCAGAAAATGTATCACTATGATAGGCCACTAGATTCCCGTGATGGGAGAGGACTACACCAATAGCATAGTCATAGGTGCTTGTCTCAATTTCAAATGGCTATTGTAGGTCTATAAATGTAAGAACCAATGCAGAGGAAAGACAATGCTTCAACTCAACGAACGCCTTCTGTTAGGACTCAAACCAAGAAAACTTTTCTTTCACTCTACCCTTGGTAATTTGATTCAAAGGCCAAGTGATATGGGAGAATCCCAACATGAACCTCCGATAAAAAAATTGCAAGGCCCAAAAAGCTGCAAAGCTCTGTTAGAGTGGTTGCGGATATCCAATCCTGAATGAATTGGATCTTAGTTGGATCCACATGCATGCCTCACTCATCTATGATTTAACCCAGATATTGGACCTGGATCATGACAAAGGTGAATTTCTCCAAGTTGGCACATAGTTTGTGCTGCCGCAAGGTTTGAAGGACTTGTTGAAAGTGTTGCAAGTGTTCTTCCCAACTCTTGCTAAATATTAGGATGTCATACAGATAAACAACCATGAATGAGTTGGTGAAAGGACGCAATATGTCATCCATTAGCCTCATGAAAGTAGCAGGGGCATTTGTCAACCCAAAGGGCATAACCAACCATTCAAAAAGGCCTTCCTTGGATTTGAAGGTGGTCTTACATACATTTGTGGGCTCTATTGGAACATGGTGATAGCCAGACCTCAGATCGATCTTACTGAAATCCCTGGCCCCCTTCAGTTAGTCCAGAAGGCCATCAATCTATGAGATTGGATACCTATTCTTGAAGATCCTCCAGGTCTCTTACTTCTTCTGTATAAGTAAAATTAGGCTCCGACAATGCAAGGAACTTGGTCGAATGTGCCCTCTTTGCAACAACTCTTGGATTTTCCACTTGATTTGTTCATTTCCAGAATGGAGTGGCGATATATCATCTCGTTGGGTAGAGGTGCTCTGGGAGTCAGATTGATCGAATGCTTGACCTGACAGTGCAAGGGTACCCTTGTGGGTGAGAAGAATATGTCCCTGTATTCTTCCACGTTCTTATCTACCTACTTTTTCTACGTGAAGGAACCCTTCCTGGGAGCCATTGATGTGGCCACGATCTTCCCCTTAGTTTGAGAGCATATCAGAAAGAAAAAAAAATCTTGGTCTAGGAGATGATCTTACTACATCGCTTAGTAGAGATCAAAGAGATGGCGATAGGTGGGGCTACCTCCGATATCCTATATAACTTATTACCCAAAGAAATAATAATATTGAGAGGCATCGAATCATACACAAAATGACGCTTCCACAAGTATGTTTGGCCTAATAATACATCACAAACTTCAATAGGAGCAACATCACACAATACCTCATCCGTGAAGGGCTTTATGCTATAGGGAAGGCGACACTGTTGGTTGACACAAAGACATCGTCCTTGGTGAAGCCACCCAATGGTGTATGGATGTGGGTGTGGTGTGGGTGGTAGGCCAAACCACTTCACAACCTCTACTGAAATGAGTTCTTTTGGCTCTTGTTTTCGATAATGAATTGCAGGGATGAACCCTTCACCCACATTTATGAGTGGAAGAGATGCTCCCCCTACCATGGATATTCGAGTTCAACCTTCTGGATCTTGGTGGTGGTGAAAATGTTGCTGGGCTCCACATTAATAGTTTGCTTCACTTTGCTATTCCCCTTGTCAATTTCTAACTCAGGGTTAGAACATGCATCTTATTCTGAAGCCTTCAACTTGGCCACTAGTGACTTCTTGGCTCGACACTCACATTTTTTGTGAGTGGGGCCCTTATGGAACTCACACCACTTTCATGTGTCCTTCTTTGTCTCCATGGTATTGTTCTTTCCTTGCATCTTCAACTGCACCTTGCCTTGGATTTTCCTTTATTTTGTTGTTTGGGGGCACCTTTCCCTTACTTCAAATTTGTAGATTCAAAGTCTTACTTCTTTTGTTTAAACTTCTGCTTGATCTTGACAGTGTATCGGTAGGCGACGCCAAGAGAGGAGATGTCTAAGAACTCCATCTTGTCCTATATGTATTTGTGCAGACAACCACAGTATTTGAATACTAGATGCCGCTCAGAATCCTTGATACCCAACTTCGTGTGAAGGGTATGAAAAATATTTGTGAACCCCGACACGTCTTGGTCTCTTCCTTGCCATAGTGTGGTCCACTTTATGTACTTATCTTCATAGCTACCGATATGGATACTGCTCCTTGATGGCATCTCAGAAAGAGTTCCAAGTGGGTTTGGCATAAAACAATGAGAGTTCCCTCTCGTCCTTCCACTCATAGTATGTCTCCCACCAGTCCTCGTTGTGGGGGGGCATCTCTGAGGAGTGCAAAAGTAATATTTTCCCTATTGGAAAAATTATGAACTAAAAAATACCCTTCCAAAAGACTTAACCATCTATCTACAACGTTTGCATCTATCTATCCTTCAAATATGGGAATATCAAAGTTGACTTGTACCTTGAAGGGAGTGGTGCCTCTAGAGTGGCTGATGGATGAAGATGTGTTGCCTGTGGGAATCCACTGGTGGATCTAGGAAAAGTTTTCCATCATCGCATTCCTCCATCGCTCGAGGGATTATTTGAGAAATATTTTGAAGGGATCTCTTGCTCTCTCGTCTTTATTTTCTTTCACCATGGGAGGTCATCGGGGTTTGCGAGGTTGGTCTTGTAAAGGTTCAACTAGTTCAAGCCCTAACTCCTTATACCCTAACCTCGTTGGGGACATGCAAACAAAAATAGAGAAAGAGTAGATTTCTCTGATATTGTTTATACATACTTATGCATGAATGCAATATAATACATATATAAACATAAGCACAAGGTTGCAGCAGAAATAAAACTTCATTTCATTAATATCAAAGAACTGAAATATGCTTACATACATAATGGAAATAAACTAGCTTGGGTGATGGTAGCTTATCCCTGAGAAGAGATGTGGAAGCTACATGCCTCTGAATTGTGTTACAATGAAGCTCGAATGCCTATTTATTGTTGAGAAACAACGGAAAACCATAAATATCCATAAATCTAACCCTAGGAGATGAAGTGCCAAAACTGTGGGCATCGTTGGGGTAAGTTGGTACCTAGGGCCTCTTGTACAACAATGAAGATGAACATGTCTGCGAGATTTCAACAGGGCTCAACCCATCCCAACTCAACATGTGTGTGTGTGTGTGCAGCAAGTTATCCTTCTTGAGCTTAGTAATGTTAAAACAAGGCTCCATAGCCAATTCTTTTAACCACATAATAAACAAAATAGAGTTATTTCCATCCATTTATACTTAGGCACATTGGATCAAATTCAAGCTAATAATTGTTCAGAGGTCTCCAAGTCTCCCAAGCTAATATTAAAAAGAATACAAGGTTACGAAGGCAAGCCAAATCCATTCAATTTCACAGGAATTACAGAGGGAATCAACATTCCACAATATAACACAAGTATTCAAGCCAACAAATTGAAACAATACCAAAAGAAGATTTAGGCCAACACATATGCTTTACTAACAATGAACATAGGTTTGAATATACACTTATCTTATCAACGTGCTCAACATTTGAGGTCGAGACTTAAACTCTCCACCCAACCATATAAAAGTTGTAGCCAAGTCTTTCTTGCCACTGTCACCCTCAAGCTAGATTCCAAAGCTTGAGGTAGATTGCTTTCATATTAGTTTTAAACCAATATTATTAGTTGAAACAGGTTTTCTTGAGGTTGCCTCACCTAAACCCACTGGCTATCAAAAAAAAAAAAACATAATGAACCACTTCATTAGCATACATCCATATTCTACTTAGGAGATTAAATCAATATCATCATCTGAAATGAGGTGTCTCAAGGTCACACTGTCTCCACCCACTAGCTATTCAAAGATTTCACATTAGGTAGGGAAAATTGTCCTTTGTACAGAGGAATTGAAAGCATCCCAACATCTCTAGGGATTTGGACACAGAGAGCCTCAATTTAGATGTGGAGAGATGGATATAGTTAATAACGTGGAGGGTTTATCAACTATGTCACCTTTGAAGGAATAAGAGTGAACTTTCCAACAACTTAATGGAATCTTTTGTTGACACCTAATCTTCATGATTGGGAATTTTATGTAAATAAATAAATTGGGAAGGTGAACAGTCATCGGAAGATGAACTGAACAATCACTCCCTATTGTATATAACAATGGGTTACCTATGGAATAATGAACGAATCAGTTTTATGCCAAACTGGAGTTACTCCTGGCCTGACATGGTATCAGATCCAGCTCCCTGTTTACCCTTTATGTCTTTGTAATTCCTGATCTGCTCCATTGTTCTCTATAGTTCTGTCTACCACACCTGCGTTGCCCTGACATATTCTATTTATGATTTTCTTGCATACGCTCAGACTCCAAACCGTTTCATATTCTCTGACCCCTGACACCTCTGTCCATAACGCGATGCCTTTCCAGCACTGCCTCAACTGCAAACTCAGCGTTGAATGATGGTATCGATGGTATCGACCGCTTAATGGTGGCTCAGCGAAATGGTGGCGCTGCCCGGACCTGAACCGACGACCTTCATCTCTTTTGCCTCTACTGCAAACTCACAATTGAAACGTTGAATGTTTGGTAACGCTGTCCCTTTGAATCCTATTGAACTGTGTTGTGGTTTAACCCTATTGAACTGCGATGTGGTTTAACTGCGTTGCATGATTTAATGATTTAACTGCTTGAAATGTTGAATCATGGTGCTGCCCCGATCGCAGCGGAATAAGCTTTGAAGCTGCTATTCATTACAAACTGCTAGAACGTCGATTGCAACATAAAGACTTGACAGCCGGTGGATGTTCTATTAACGCTATGCCCGTCCAAGATTGAATAGCATAAGTGTTGTGCGATGTGGGTTATATGATATTAACGTTGTGCTATGGCTTTATACATACGCTGTCCAAGTTATGGTATATGGTAACACTGTCCAAGTTATGGTAACGCTGTGCTATGGCTTTATACATATGTTGTCCAAGTTATGGTATGCGCTGGTAAAGCTGCTGGTATATGGTATACGTTTGAATAAAGTTACCATTGAACGCGTTGTCTAATGGTATGCGCTAACGTTTGCTAATAATCTAGCTTACATGTGTTAACGTTGTATATGGTATTGAAATATGCGGGTTGAATGGTATTTGGAACGTTGAATGGTATTGAACTGCGGTTTTATTGAGTCATATACACCAGTTTTGTATTGAACTGCCTTTGAATCCATTGAATGGTTGTATGAATAGGTCCAACGTATATATATATTGAATGGTATATATATTGAATGGTTTCTTTTTTAATCCATTGTTGTTGACTTTATATGTGAGTGGAGCTCTTGTTTTAAAGAAAAAAAAAGGGGGTAGTGATATGAAAATATTAAACTTTGGAGAGATTTGAAGAAAACATAGTGCATAAAGTATTTGAAATCTTTTTGCCCTTTTGAGTAGAATTTCACTGTATATCAGCAAAAGTATTTCAGAGTTTTTTTTACAAAATGCATTCAATCATCTCTATGGTAGGAATAGTTCTCACTGGCAAGGAGAACTATCCTGATTGGTCCCGGATGATACAACACACCCTCATCTTCAATGAGT